>CAIGRP010124557.1:3187-18561 GCA_903798385.1 Fraxinus cuspidata | reverse complement strand
ATAGAGGAAGAGGAAAAAACTGAAGTCCAAGACAATTTGGAATACTATTTCATTGTATCAACTACCTTTTTATTACCCACCTATGTTTCATTCTTTAGAACAAAATTACATCTAATTAGATTTTCTTACCTATGGTTCTTACTAGAGTAATATTTGATTGGAGTGAGCATGTATTTCCCTACCTTTGAGATACCAAATGTTTGCTTTTAACATTTATTTTCTTTGAATAAATTGCATGGCGCCATCTTCAACATATAATCCATTTGCATGTTTATCACCATTTTATTTCCTTTTAAGCTCTTCAGCCTTTCATTAGTGGGCAGATGGGTCTTTATTGACGGTTCTCTCGTCCAAAATAGCAGCTCAATTGACTTGGAATGATGAAATTACTCCAAGCTTAAATAAACTCAGGGAAAAAAAAAGTCTCATCTTCTCCCCCTCCCCCACCAAACCCAAACACCAACCTCTGCCTCCCAAATTCCTTTTGACTTTCAACTCTCTGCAATACCCAAACCCTCTGTCACTGATACTGTGACCTTTTAGTGATCCTGGCAAACTCCTCATTTAACTTGACATAGACATGGTCTTGAGCTGGCTTTCCAAACAAATCCACTACCTTGACCCCTCCTCCAATTTGGCGTCTATCAAGAGTCTACTGCCATTGTTCTCTCTCACTCTTGATCCGATTGTTTCTCACTCTCATCAAGTTCAGATCGGTGGCATTTTGATGAAAAAGAGAGGGGTCTTGCTCTCTCTTACCTTGTGCCAAAGCACTAGAAAAAGACCAGTGTGGTTTGGGTTCAAAATTTGCAAAGATGGTTAATTGGAGTGTGTCTTAAATGGCGGAGGGCCTTGTTTAATTTACTTTCCAAGTGAGATACCTATTTTAGGAAACACGATTAGGATTTTATTAATAATCAACAAATGAAAGGTAATTTTAAAACAGTTTTAGGAAACTGATAGGACTCAAACTGGAAGAAAAGAAAAACAGAAATTAATAACAGATCTTTGATTGAATTGCAGGGTATTACAGATAATAGATAACAAACATGACTCCTTTTTCACTCAACTTCTGACTGCTATCCTTTCCCTTTTACTTCTCTTTATAAACTTTTCCCTAACTGATTTTGTTTTACCACTTGCCCCTGCAACAGAACGTGGTTACTGTTTCCCACTAGTTGGTTCTCTGCTCTTCTTGACTCTTCTAGAATAGGTTAACCTGATGGGAGGCCTAACAGAAACATAATTAGGATTTCATTTTATAAATTTTCTAGTATTTTCTTACTTAAGTTAGACTAGTTTAAACCCTTTGGAGCTTATTTATTGTAATAGCTAGACTTTGATATTGAATAAACTAGTATTTTCTCCCTCTGTATTCTCTCTATTTTTTCCCTCTTCTTCTCTTTCTCCATCTTTCGTTTTCAATTTTGTTCTTGTTCGATTGTGTTTTACTCTGTAGCACAGGCATTTCAATTAGGTAGTGTGTGTCAGATACTAACATTCATGTAACACTTTACCATAGTTATTTTTATTTATTTTTTTATTAGAAATATTATATATTTTTAAATTAAAATTATTATTAACTAATAAATAGGTACTTATATTTAAAAGATTTCAATTAGAAAAATTAATAATTAGTTTAAAATTAAATTTATACTATACAAATGAAAAAATTTAAATAATTTAATCAATGTGTCGACTGCGTTTCCTGTCAATAATTTTTTGAAAAATCACGTGTCGACGTGTCCACCATGTGTGTCGTGTCAGACACACGTGACTATGTCGGTGCATCATAGGTGTTCTACGTCGCATGTTTTATTTTTTCTATGTTTATAGCTTCATCTTCTCCATTTTAAACTTTTAACGTGGTAGTTTAAAGTTCCATATCATTCTTTGACCAACATATATATTAATGTATACTGAAAACAAGTTTTTGTAATATCTTCGCTGATAATTAGAAAATGAAGACCTAGAATGACGAGGAGAGAACTCTGTTTTTGGTGTATTTGTTCTCCAGTTGTCTTATCCCTGCTTTGTTGGAGAAAATATATTAGTTTGAGTACCCTCATGTTCGAAAACAATTAACAATGATGCTCTATTAATTCATCTAAATAGTTCTCATTTTATGGGACGATAAATGGTGGATATTATCAGTTTCCAGCGACAGTTACATAACATCCAGGAGAGGCTTTGAAGTGTTTAAAGATTTGAACTCTGGAAGTAATTATTAAACTCACAACATTTCTATAAACAAGCAAAGATAATCTATATATATCTGGCGTGATCCAAGCATATGCTTGGCAAAGCTTTTGAGTGCTTATTTTTAACTACACATTCTTTAGGTCCACAACTTTTATCTACTTGTTAACCACACATTCTTTGGGTCCCACTGCATGTAAGAACTTAAAAGTTTAGCCAAGCAAGCACTTAGAATTATTTTACTTATTGGGAAGATACTCCAGGATACTTAGAAACTTAATAGATGGTTGTTCAGTTGTTTGACTCTTTATGGAGGCAACACTTATATAAGGTCAAATCAAATGTAAAACTTACTCTGCTATGCTATGCTATGCTATGCCAGTGCCTAATAACGAAGCCTGTAATGTATATCTTTGAATAGAACTGAAACTCAATCCTTTTCTACATAGTTGTGGGCTTTACTTTTGCTCTATCCCTGCTTTAATAATCAACCTAGATACTGAATAATTAGACTTAGTTTAACCTCATTCTCCTCAAATATTTTGTATAACGGCTTAAATATGCCTACAGTCCTGTTTCCTAACTCCACAGTAAACAAGTACTGGATGTGATTAAGTGGTTGAGAAACTTTAGGCTCATAAACCAACCCTGTTTCTCTCAAGAATTCTGATTTTTGACATCAACCTAGAAGCTGTTCATTTGGAAGTAAAAATCATTTGCCCACTACTATCTAATGATTATTTGCTTGAGAGGAGCATATGAATTGCGTTGCCTTTTTAACTTGCTTCGGTGAAATTATCTTTTTAATGATCGTAAGTTAAAGATGAAGCTGAGGTTGCATGATGTAGATATGTATTTCTGTAATTCAATCTCGACCAAATACTGAATTTTATATCACTATGTAATTTCTTGGTAATTCATCTATCTTTTAATAGTGCCACTAGCAAACATGAGTACTTCTCTGACTCTCCTTGTGAATCTGATCTATTCAGTCGTTTTGGCACTTGGCCGGTAGGCATGTTGGCTCAAAGCAAAAGTAAAACGATACTGGAAGGTCCTGTATGCAATGGAAGTCAAGTAATAGGATGGCACACAAATGAGAAGAGTAAAAGATTTCGTAGGTTCCATGTTGACATGTCAGGCTTTGCCTTCAACAGCACCATACTATGGGATCCCAAGAGATGGCATCGACCAACTTCAGATCCAATCCGACAGTTAGACACAGTGAAAGAGGGCTTCCAAGTATTCACTGTTGCTTTTCATTTTGATTGCTTGCAATATTAAGGATTTTGATGTTAATTCACTTAAAATGCGTAGTTAAATCCTGTTTTGATATTGTGGATATTTGCAGGAGACAACTTTCATAGAACAGGTTGTAGAAGATGAAAGTCAAATGGAAGGCATTCCTCCAGGTTGTCATAGGATAATGAACTGGCATCTCCATTTAGAAGCTCATGAACTTGTATATCCTAAAGGATGGATGCTTCAGAAGAACCTCGACGCAGTTATTTCCTCCAAGTCATAGAATCTGATCTCATGCTAATCGCCCATATTGTTTGATCCGTGAGGTGTGTTATATCTAAGCCTATTACTGAAATGCATACTTTGACATCTTTATTAGGGTCTTCCTTGTTCCATAATGATGAACAGTCCTACTGAAATTTGGGTTGGGTGGGGGAAGAAAGTGAGAGTTTGGACAACCAGCAACCCTGAGCTCGTGGAAAAATTTTGAAACAAGAAGGGTAAAAAACTTGGGCACGAACCCTTTTAGTGTTTCTATGCAGAAAGTACGTGCTTTTATACATATCAGATTGCATGCCATTCAATTGTCCCGCCCTTGTAATCTTGGACGTATACGATGTAGGAAGTAGGTCTTAATTAACTGTTGGAGAGAGAAGAAAAAGAAAACGATAGAAGAAAATATGCAGAGAAGGTAAATAACCACTTGGTATAAAATACTTGTGTTGACTAACTGTTTTAAGTCAAATTTTCAGGAAAAGGAAATCAGTATGTTCTTTGGTGGTGCTGCTTTTTCTTTTCAAAGCAAATCATTGCACCAAGGCATTGTAAGCAGGTCGGAAGCAGCACTCCAGACCCTCCATAGGATATTGTTTGTAGATTTTTGTCTTTGAGAAATCTTTTACAGAAAGAAAAACTCATTTTTTTTGTGGTATTTGATGATTGTTCTGCACCCGAGCTTAAGAGTCCCTTGTTTAAAGATTTCAGTCGTACAGTGAAAACACAGAACTATGCTTGGAGCTTGTGTTCTAGGCTTGATATGACTGAATCTGTGAAAAGGTAGTAACAAAGTTGGGTGCTGATAGTGTAACTTTCTGAAATTTCTGTACTCATAGCAATGTCAGAAAACATCCCAAAGATTGCCATTCTCTTTGTTTCAAAATTTATGTGGAAACTGAAATTTGGCTATATTGTTTTCAACTCAGTTTTAGGCTAGAATATAGCTAGAACCTTTGGCATCCTGTTTGGCCTAACTTAATCCAACTAGAATTTGGATAAGCTATTTTCTATTTTCCATTTTTATTTTTTATTTTTTTAATTGTAATGATAGAAAGGTGAGATTTATTTTCAAAATAAATTAACTTGTTTATTTTGAAGTACCTAATTATTTATATAAATGGATAGTGGTTCTTCCAATTTTTCCTGTCCAATTTCTACAGATGGTGTAAATCAACTAGCCTTTGTTGGTATTCTTACTAATTAATAAATTTATCGTTTTCAGTTTATTATACATGTTAGTGTTGATCAGATGCTGTAGTCGTAGGACACATTTCAACTCTTTCGGATTAAATTGTATTGGCAATAATTCAATTTTTACCTCAACTGCAATTACGTTATTGAACTTCAGTTGTAGCAACTGGAGTTGACTTCAATTTAATTGAAATTAAAACAGAACGTGTTTAATTGGTAGTTAGATCTAGTTTTTGCAGACATGGCAATCCATGTGGACGTACGTCACATTGGACGTGTACAAAAATGCAACTTATGAAATTAGTAAAAAACAGTTATTAGAGAAAAACATTAAGGATCCGTTTGATTGCAAGGTGGAAAATAGGTGGAAAAATGAATTTCAGATAAAATAATTGCTTAGAAATTGTTTTGTAGGGAATTGTTAATTAAGTGTGTTTGATTCGTATAATTTTCCACCCGAAAAAAAAATTTTAAAACACAAGCAAAGGCTTTATTTTACGTGGAAATAATTTTTTTCCACAATTTGGGGTTTTACACTTCTTCTCTAAGTCCTCCTGTTCGTCTTTCATTTTTTCTTACTTTTTTTATACATACTTATTTTCAAATATCCATTGGCACAGAGCTTGTTTGAACTCCTTATTATTGTATAAATGCATTTTGGAATAATAGATTGATGAAGAACGTGTGATTAAAAAATAAGAAAATTTTTTGGATTTACGTGTAATATTATTTTATTGAAAAATGTGATTGAAATAAAGAGACTGAAAAATATATTTTGAAGGTAATAGGAATTAGACAACCATACAATAAAATATTTTACATAAAACTACACATTCTCCAAAAAATTAATATTTAAAACGATATTTTTCTCAAAAAATACCACAAACCTGGCTAAATCGGCTGTACCTTAATTTTAGAGCAAGAGAGAGTTAGGGAATTAAATTGAAGGATCGAGAATGCTCTGGAAAACACTTCAATGCATAAATGATTATATCCCTATTGAAGTTTTGTGAGTCGATTGCAATTTAAATAAAGTTATAATAAACCCATTTTTTCTTGGTACTATTAAAGAAGTTTAGCTAGTAATGATTGGAAATTTCAGTTCTTTAATTATAGAAAACTTTGGCAGTTTTCAGATTGAAACTTTACGTCATTTGGCATTTAGGGAACAAGACCAGTGAAAGTCACATATATAATTATACATAAAATATTATTTGAAATATTGTTCTGTTCACAGGTTCTTGTTCCATATATATCTAATTAAATTTTAAAAAAAAATTATTAATTGATGATTTTTTTAATTAAGCTTGATTTAATGTTATTGTGCTTTCAAAAGAAATTGCTATAATTGTGCTAAAAAGAATCAACTTCGAGAATAAATGGATACATGTTTGGTGAACTGTTGTTTCGAAATTGCTGAATATTTTAACATTAATATTTGACTATTTTATAAACAAAATAATTTATTATTGTGCTTGTAACCAGTGTTCTAAAAAACACGTTTAGACGGTTCCTAAGCACAAGGAGAGAGCAAACATAAGCGCGAAAATTACCGTCAATTGCCCAAGTTGACCACATCTAGATGCATTTAATTAATTTTTTTTCGTTTCCTTTTTTTAAAAGCTTTTGATATGATTTAGTTTCAACTTTTTCCTTTGAAAATTGTAGAATTGACTATTTGTATAAATTATTGAGTAAATATAAGATTTCATAATTTTAGATAGTATGTATTATTTTAATTATTAAATAATTTTTCAAATGATTAAAAATTTAAAATATTATTAAAAATAAGAAAATAATTTTTTTTATGCATATGCATTACCTACTCGTAAAGTTTGAAAGTTGATATCCACGTCCACGTCTACGTCTACGTCCACCTATACTTTTATACTTTTTAGAACAATGCTTGTAATAATTACTAAAATGGACTTTGATTGCAATAATGTTGTTATTGTTATTACTTGTTGTATTGTAATATTTATTATTACTTTATAATGGTCAGTAATTTTATTTGATATTTTCAAAGACATTGTAATCACAAATTATTATTGTAAATTTAAAAAATTGACATCTATTAAAATATAAACTTTTATAAAATTATAAAAAAGCACAGAATCAATTTAGTTAATTATGATAAAAAAGGATGTAGTTATTTGCTGCTTCACAAAATTTGCTGTCAGATAGTACCTATTTTTCTATAATCATATTTTTAAAATTTATCAAACACCTAAAANCACAAAATTTGCTGTCAGATAGTACCTATTTTTCTATAATCATATTTTTAAAATTTATCAAACACCTAAAAACAACTTTTTAATAGAAATATCATTTGATTCGTCCATAGTCCAAAAAAGAAATAAGTAAAGTTTCATCATTGAGTGACAAATGGAAAATTTATGAAAAGTTACAATATCCACCCTAGAATAGTGCACCTACTCACCTTCATCTACATTGTTTTTCAACCAGAAGAGCAAGAGCTAACTATAGAGATTTTGGATTATCAGGACATATACTTTGTGAAATGGTTCATGCATGTTTGTTGCTAGGAGCAACAAGATTAAGTTGTTAAGGATTAACCTTGTCAAACAATCAGAAGTTGAAAATTACTATTTCAAAATACATATTCATCTAAAATTTTAATTTAATGGAGCTCAAACAAGGGCTATATGTTATGATTTAAACTTAGAAGTTTTTAACTTGGATAAACATTGATATGTTTGATTTCTACACTTATTCAGACAGTAAAAAGTTGATGTTCGGGAATCAATTGATAGAATTACTACTTAATTTGATTAAATATCAATTCTTGTGGGATACACTCGAGTTTGGATAATTATTGATGAAAAGAAGTGAAATGGTCCAAAGAAGGGGTGAAAAAGTGATTTAAAGTCTGGAGACTAAATGACAAATATCCAAAAGTTGATTTGGATTAAGAATGGATAATTGTAGATTACTTGGATTAACCTGAAAGTTGAAGGACTTAAAAATAAGTACAAAAGATTACCCAAGATGAAAAGAAGAAGAAATCAAGGACCAAAGTGAAGATATGACAAAAATGAATCAATACGAAATCCGAAGAAATGGAGCTGAAGCTAGGGGCACGAGCAATTTTCCGAAGCTCCTCTCACTTTTATGCGGCTCTAATCAACCTTTCGGAGTTGTCGTAAATTCTACTCATGTACACACATAGTATGAAGAGATCTAAGTGCGTAATTATCATTAAACTTCACCCAAATAAGAGGAATTTGTTTACAGATTTTGCATTTGTTTTGGTGGATACAAGGGTGTGCGTGTGCATGCGTTTTTTTAATCGGAATGGAAGGTTTGGGCAGCACTGGGTGCATTAATTGGTGAAGATTTTTTTTATTTTTGAGTTCTAACCAATTAAGCCCCTATTTGGTGTCCATTTTTTTCAAAACACTTTTATTAATGATTATTTTCAACTATACATTCACACAATAAAATATTCTACACTTAAAACTCAAAATTTTTTCCTGCATTATGACCACACAATCTCCTAAAATACTATTGAAATCTCTCTCTCTCTCTCTCTCTCTATCTCTCTCTAAATGCAGTCAACATGAATGGTTTTTAATACGTATTTTAAAGGGAATGAAAGCTAAGTTCTCAGCACGCAGACATGAAGGGCCAAAAGGAAGTTGAGGAGAAAACGCAGGAAATTGCTGGCTATGTTCTTTTTTTTTCACTTAAAAATGATAACGTTTAGACAAATTTACTTAAAATACCGTTTACTGACTTTTCAGCTCCGCCAAACACGTTATGCACACGATAGTCCATGGGTGTTAAGTGTTACGATTGTCAAAAAGGAGTAAAATATGAATTTTCATTAATATATATACTTTGATCGGAACAATTTTTCATAAGGCCCTGTTTGATAGAGTGCCAATTCCATGATCCATTTTCCCACTTTTTGATTGTTTGATTAGATTTTTTTTCTTAGCAATTGGAATTCCTACTTCCTCCCACAAGGTCACAAATTCTTGATTTTCCTTGAATTAATTAGGTGCGAAAATGGTTTTCAAGGATTGTTTTGTTTTTTGCAATGGAAAAAAATTTGAAGTGGAATTATAACAAATTCTATCCCCTTAATGGACAATTTTCCATGAAAAATAAAGCCAAACGAACACCAAAAGATCCAAATTTTCAATATTTTTCAGGTGGAAAATTATACCAATCAAACACAACTAATTGAAAATTCCCTGAAAAAAAGTTCTAGGCAATTCAATTCCATAAAATTTATTTTCGTTCTACCCAAATTCTACTCTTGCAATCAAACGGACTCTAATAGATTTATTAAAATATCAATGAATTTTACTTCCAAGTGCTTTGCTAAATACTTGTACATGGGTTGCTTCAAATTATTTTCATGACCCTTTTTTCTTCCTTCCACAACATTTATATAATAACTGAAATTACGAGATTTGATCCAAATTACACGTAGAAGGGGGTGGGGGTGAAGACGTGATTATGCAGAACTACAAATTAATAATTAACTAACAACAAGTCACTATTAATTATCTCTAAATGGTTAATCAATCAAGTTAATTTTCCTAACTTGAATTGCCGCAATTATATGAAAGTAATAAATAAACAATCAGAATGATCACGGAGAAACCCCAACTTAGTAAAAACTCTGGGCACTTTACCAGTCTACAATTCACTATAAACGCATTATGACCTTACGGCCAGACTTGACCAACTAGCACTTTCTGACCTCCTAACTGCAATTTTCACGGCCCTTCTAGATTGCGTGCTGCTGCACCAACTCTCAACTGCAGTTTTCAAAACCCTCATAGATTGCATGCTCATGTATCAACTCCCAACTTTATGAATTCGTTTATCTCATGTGGATCAACGAAGAATTCCACATTCTCCAACAACTGGTACTTCAGTCATCTTCCCTTGATTTTCAGAACTCTGACAGATGTGTAGAGAGTAGCACAGTTTGGTATTTGGATTATGAATTTGATATTTTCAATACCAAGAACAGATCAAAACATAAAAATTGAAAACTTATTTGATGAAGAGGATATGGAGCAGTATGTATTTTTACAATCATGAACCTTAGAAAAACCGTTCAGAGGCTTGCTGGTATTTATAGTTTAAGTTTAGGATTGAATTGATCGGATAAAAAAGCCTTAAAAAAGCGAATTAAAATTTTTCGAAAAACTTTATCGCTTGAGCGAAAGTGGGGAAAGCGACAGGATGTCACTTAAGTGAAGGCAAGGCAAGGCGACAAGCGAGCGACAATGCTTCTGTTTCTGCCGCTCGAGCTAAGTCATAGCGACAGTCTAGCGAAATTGCGACACCGATTTTTCCTTCTTTCCATTCTCGAACCCTAGATCCAATACAATTCAATTAACAGTATTTGTAATTTACTTCTTGACTTTTACAACACATTAATTCTAATCTTTTTTGTTCACAAATTTGTCAATTACATTAAAAACATTACGACAACTAAAATTAAAGAAAATAATAGTTATACTCTGAGAATTCTTGAAATTTGAGTGAAAATAGACATTTTACAAAATCTCATCTAAATAAGTACATGGTTCCGGTTTGATAAAGTGAATAATAACGTACAATATTAAGAAAAATAGAAGTTTATATCAATCTTTGTAATGAAATACAGTGGCATAGATAGGGGCATTAATGGGAGGGTAGCCCAAGCCAGAAAATCGTTTTATACGTAAAAAAATAATTTTTATGGAGTTTTTTCCCTTCTGTGTAGTAATCCAATGCTAAAAAGAAAAGAAAAAGTCTTTCCAGTCACTCTGACCATAGTGACACACATATATGCCATTATTTTGTTTTCTATACGACTTGTGATGGTTCAACCGTAATAAAACGAGTTGATTGTTTCCACAATCCAATCTTCTCCCCTCACCCAAGATTTCAAGAGTTTGATTAGCAGCCATACATATATTACCACTAAATTATTTTCAACCAGTCATTGTTCTATTTTTTGGATTTGGCAAAATTATATGAAGTCACAGTTTGAAAGTTTAAAAAAAAAAACCAAGGTTACATATCTCAGGGTGATATCTTTGTATCCAATATAAAGATAGTGCTAATTGATTACAAGAACTGTTTTACCTCTTAAACAGAGTATCTCTGAGAGAGTGCTTTGTGAAAGAGTTGTTATCTGTTGACCCAAGATAGAAAAAATGGATTCGGGTTGAAGAAAAGAATGCATTTTCTCGAAGAACAAAGAGTGGAAATTGTGTAAAAAAATTACATGATTTTGGGCTTTTGTATTATAAAAAAATTGTGTAAGTGGAAATTACATGATTTCACGTATTTGAAATTCACAATCCAAAATTTAGGTGAGAATGTTTTATAATCAGAAATCGATATTGAACTAATAATTAAATAATTATTATTTTAATTACAACTAATAATTAAATATTAAGTATGTTAAATACATAAGACGCGTTTCCTTAAACATCGTAATTCAAATTACCAATTATCTTAACTTCTATTATTATCCAAATCCATTCTCTCTTAAACTCCTCCCCCACGAATTCAAACGATATCATCGTTGAGTTTGCTCCTTATTCTAGCCATTTCAACTGTATTTTATACTTCTCATTTCTATATTATCAACATTATCTCTTCCATCCATCATCTCATTTCTTATAGAAATGGAATAAACCGGAGTCGAAGTAAAATGGCAAAAGTGAAGGATGCAAAAAGGAATCAAGATAGAAGACACGCCACAAAGAAGAAGTAAGAGAAAGACTAAGGAGAGCCACAAACAAACCCCACCAAAAAAGCAGAGGTCATCTGTGGCCGTAGAAAAGTGCCCTCGAACAAAGGTAATTTTGATTTTTTTTTTTTAATTTGAGTAATATGTATGTATTCAAAAATTGATGGGTAAGAAGTATTGAAAATGTATTAGACATTTGTGACCTTTATTCGGTTCAATTTCATTAGTGATTAGAATGGGTTAGGATTTCAATTTGAATCCTTTGTTTTATGGAAATTGATTTCTTTTTAAAAAAAAATTATGAATGATTTGTGTCCTTAAGATAAAGAGTCCATATGTCACCATGATATCCAAATATAACCGAGGTTTTTTTGAATATGTGACTTGAATGTGTACCATTCTCTATGGCTATAACCTTATTCACGTGATTATATACCAATATAATATATGTGACCTAATTTAATTTACTTTCCAATATGTGACCTGATTGCACATGATCAAATATATGTAGCCGATTGAAAACAGTACATGTGACCTGATTTTAATCATCATGTATCATTTTAACTATATGTAACCATGTTGAGATTTCAGTGAATTCTTTAGAGAGAGAATGATATAGAGCTATAGAGAGAAAATGAGAGGATAAGTTGTTAAAAATCAGGTAAGTGAGCTGAGCTTCTAGGAGTGGGACAAAAATTGCAGAAGGTATCTAGAGTGAGGTACTGTGGTGGCGAAATTTTTAAATGCACGGTGGGTTAGGGTGACAAATTTTATTAGTTTTCTATAAGTTTATTTGCTTAATTTATTTATTATTTTGGAAATGAGTAAAATAAAGGAGTGGAGTAGTAAAAAAGAGGTTTCATAAATACAAATAATTTACACAAGTGTTTTATTCTATTAAATTGTTTTAATAGTAATTTGTGTTCATGTTTTGTATGTGGCACTAGAAATGAACAAATAGTATGAAGAACAAGTTTTATAAATGTAAGGATCCCATGAATAATTTTCTTATCAATGATATGTGACCTAAAGATAAAGAGTCCATATGTAACCAGGGTTTTTATGAACATATGGCCTGAATGCATACCATTCTATATGTATGAGACCGTATTCACATGATTATATAAATAAATAAATGTGTATGTTTGTGAGAGAGAGAGAGAGAGACCTGATTTAGTTTCCTTTCCAATTTATGACATGACAGTACAAGAGTACATATATGTTACCTGATTTTAAACATTGTGTATCATTTTCTTTGTATGTGATTCATATGTACCGTGTCATTCCAAACAAGTGCTTAACATCATGTCATTCCAAACATTTAATGCAGGTTTGAAAATACATAATACCAAAAGACGGTTTCCAGACAAGATTACAATTTCAGTGACAAAGGGTGTTCTTACCACCATCAAAACAAATTTGAGTCAAGCATGAGAATGTATATTTATGGGAACATGCTCTGCACATTTCCTAGATTGCCTTAAAATCATAATTCAATCATAGTTGATTCACGACATTTTTTTGAGGCAAAGGGAGATAGAGTATGAGATTTTGCATTTTTCGGGGCCGACAAACTAAAGAAAAAAGTTGATTATTTGAAGAAGAGCCACGGAATACTGAGAAAGAAAAAAAAGAAAAAACAAGGAAATGAGCAAGGGAGTCAAGGCTTTAATTACAAGGGAGGGTTTCTTGGTGGCTAATGTTAAAAGGATTTCCAAAGATTTGGAACTGGCCTACGAAAGTAATGTATCTTATATTGCCAAAACTGATAATGAGATTTTGCGCCTCATAGAGAAGCTTTAGACCGTCAAGGCTGATCAATATACTCTCTCTAAACCTGGATAAGACAAGAAATGTGAACTGCTCAGCTTCTGAATTAGCTAGACAAGGTTGGCCTTTGCAGAGCCTAGCATTTTCGAGGTGAAGGCTAATAAGGAGACATCTGAGGAGTCCATGGAAGAAGGAGGGAATAAAGTTCTTGACACTATTTGGAACTTTCATCGTCAGTGGAATAAGAATTTTTTGAAGGCTCGTTAAGAGAATGATACTGGGGACACCCATCCTTACGGGATACTCTGTTAGCCGTTGAGGCTTCAGATAAATCTTCTACTTATTTCTAATCTACCCAACATGTGGACCCTCCACTCACTTCTTCAAGTAAATCCGCTTTTAGTGCTAAGCTAGTTGATACTTCTGTTGATACTTTCCTCTTTCTGCAGCTAGTATACCCTTTGAGGGTAACATCCAAGTTAACCAAGTTGATCCCGCTTTTGAAAATATTTAGGTGCCTGGTTAACTTAGATAGATAGCTCGCTTTTGTCTAATTTTTTAATATAGTTTCATTTCTTCTTTGTATGAAAATATTATTTTGACAATTTGTTTGCTATCCATGATCAAGAATTCCATGAATCTTCAAACATCTACAAAAAGACAACAAGTTTATTCAAATTCTAAAAGAAATGAGAACCTTTAAATATACAGGATTATTTTAATTGTTTGTTACATATGTTTATTATATTGTTATGCATTATTTAACAGTAAATTCCTTTTTTATTCAAGAGATTGTTTGAATTAAGCATATGTATATAACTCTATTATGCATCTACTAAAGAAACAAGAAGAGGATATTTTCTGAATAATTCTGCTATGAGAACAAAAATTATCACTTTTATTTTTTCATATTTAAAAGTTTTTTGTGCACATCAAATGTGCAATTTACTCTAATTACGAGTACGCTCTTCAGCTTCATGTCTCTATAAATTCTCTATTTCTTCACACCCCTTGTTGTCTTCTAGTTCAAGTCTCATTTCCTTCTACCTAGAGGTGTCAATCGAATCGTGCATGACTGGTACAATCCAATTCTAGGGAAGTCTGGCATTGCCTGTGCTTAGCTCCGTCATGCTTATGAGCTTCTACTTTTTTTAATTATAATATGCTTGACTAGGACTGTCTTTGACCCGGCTACCATCTCTATTTACCCTAATATGTAATTTCTTCCCACCCTTAATTTGCTATGACGTGCAATAAGGAGACATGGAAAGTAAAACATAAATATAGGTAGTGACGAATCCAGGAATATTGGTGAGTTAAGGTAGTTGTTGACCGTCAATGACCTCAATAGCAAAATTGTTTATTAATATCTAATTGAATAATATACAAAATTTTCAATCAATAAATAAATATACTAAAATGTAAAAATCATATATATATGAAAATTTAATTGAGCTTGGACTGTCCTAGTCTAAAGTTCAAGGTTGCCATTTATCTATGCCTCTGGCGAGAACGAATATCTCTACACGCTATTAATGACTTGCATTCCCATTTATTCATTATTTATCTTGTTTTATATATTAAGTTAAAAGTAAAATAGTCATTAGCTTCTTTTTTTTTCTCGTTTTTAAGTTTTTCTTGTTTAAATAGGGCTCATTGTTCACTTGGTTGTTCATGAATATTAATAAAGTAATTGGTCTTTTGGTCTTTCCTCAAACATTTCAATTTCACTATAAACAAACCTCTCTTTCTCTCTCTCTATGTTGGGTCTTGTGAATAAGAATTTGTGAGGTGAAGTTGTCAACAACAGCAAAACGAGAAGCCATGGCCCCATTGCTGTTGCAGCTCAAAGGTGAGAGAGCCGTGATTTTACTTTATATTTGCCAAATCCTTTTCTCCACTCTTCTATCTTCAAGCTCTCTCTCTCTCTCTTCGTCCTCTTTGTCGAGATCTCCGCCGATGATCC
>CAIGRP010124548.1:0-24151 GCA_903798385.1 Fraxinus cuspidata | reverse complement strand
AGCTCTCGTTTGATCTCCATTATTTTCAAAATATATATTTTTTCTCTTTTTTACTCACATATTTTTCAATCAAATAATATTACATGCAAACTCAAAACTTTTTCTTATTTTCCAACTACACGTTCTCCATAAATCTATTATTTCAAAATACTTTATTATAAAAATGAGGGAGATCAAACAGGCTCTAAAGAATGAGAAAATAAGCAATGTGAAGAATATGGAATCACACAACACAAGATTTATGTGGAAGAATGGAAGAATTTCATATACCAAGAAATTAATATTGTATTTACAAGATTTGATATTCTCAATCCAAATCTAAATATTTTTATCAAGTTTATAATGGATACAACAATGATATAACTGTTAAGTTGAGTTTATGAAGAACCTACACCACATAAAGTATATATAGGAACTTAGTACAAGTGTTTTAAATGAAATACTAGTCAAGAAACGAGTCAAAATCGAAAAAAGGATTCTCGTCCGACTAACACTGCTGCTCGAGCGTCAGGAGGGCAGCAGCTTTGCCGCTTGAGCGAAACGCTGGCGTCAGACGGGTACTAGCTCTCTGCTTCGTTTTTCACCCTCAATACTATAGTGCCATAGCTAGCAGCTAGTTAGCAAAATTGTATTGACCTTTTCTCCACTAAAACTCCAAATCAAGTTTTCAATTATCTAAAGTCCTTTTACCAATCAAACTTTCTATTCTTAATGAACTTTGATTCATTTTTCAACTGGACTTCCAAACCAAGAAGACTCAGTTCATTTTATTAATTTACCAACACAATCTTAATCCCAATAAAAATTTGGGTCATACTTTAACAAATGAAATGATAGAGAAGAGAAGTACAATATGAAGATTGGTGTGTCAATGTATTACACATTACTAAAGGAAAATCAATTGATTCAAAGGTGAGAGAAGTCGCGAGAGAAAAGGGATTAAAAAAAAAAAGATTTACTATATTTCTAAATGAACTTATTTTGGTAATAATATTCTGTAACTCTGGAGACCTGTTAGACTTTTATTTTTGCATGTTCTATAATTTTATAGTGGATTTGAATAACGCTCAGTTAGCAACACATGTATATTGTTAAGGTCCGTTTAACATGATTTTTGAGAAGTCAAAAAAACTTTTAAGATCTAAAAGATGCTTTTGTATTCGTTTTACTAATTTTATGAAAGTACATCTTGTAGTTAGAAGTGATTTTAGAAAAAATTGATCCAATATAATCTTCTTTAAAACATTTTAAAATATTAATTTTCAAACAAAAATTAAAATAATTTTCTTTAAAATCTCTTTTACGTGAAGTAAAAGAAAAAAACAAAAGTCATACCAAACAGGTCTTAAACCACATATATTTTATTTGGTTTTTCTTAGTTATTTTGTTTATATCTTTATATGTTCACATACTAAAAAAAGAAAAAAATATATTATTTGATCTAATAATTTTGTACTTGTATAGATTTCCCCAATTACTTATTTTGGAGTTGGATCCAACACATTGAATCATATAATTCAATCTTGATTAGCAGTAAATGAGTTTCCAATTACCAAGAGAGAGAATTTATTGCTTGTTTTGTTTTCCATTCATATTGTCGACATTAAGCTATCACCATATGTTTCAAATGTATGCAGTAAAAAGGACGTTTCTCATTCATGCCAAAACATTTTGAAAATCAAAACTCTTCAGACTTCGTTTGGAATTGATTTTAGAGCTTAACTTTTAATTGCTAAAAAAAAAAAATCGAAGTTATTTTTGTTCTTTGCTAAACTTAAAAAAATGATTATGAAAAGATATGTACCATCTTATAGCAGAATTGAAAAACAGCAAAATTGTAGTTTCTCATATTCTTCTTTTAGTTTATTTAATTATCGATAATTAATATACTAATTTCAACGTTAATTAATTATACCAATTCCTTCTTCTAGTATGAAGATAGATAATGGGCGGAAAAGAATTACAGAAGATCACGGAGCAAGAGAGAGCCTTCGTTTACTTGCTTAGCCGTGGGCATGCTTCTATCTACTATCTTGTCATATAATATTAAACAATACTACTTTTAATTATCAGAAAATAAATTTTCAACAATGCTCATGTATTTAGCTGTCATAGAAACAATTTATTTTGAAATCCTATTACCAGAATACAAACTCTGAATTCCACGATATCATTCAGCAAAAATTAGTCATCCACTAAAAATAATTCATTCTTTAAAGTGATTCGATCTAATTAATAGATCAACTTTGACGCGAGAGGAGTATAAAAATTGACGTTTGTGATTGCCAGAGACTAAATTTTTCACAGCTTATGTTGAATTGTGACCCAAATTCCTTTGGATATTGGATTGGATGAAAAGGTCTTGAAAAAGTCTAAAGATGAACTAAGGCGATGAAGTCGCCGCATTTTGGTTCGCTGAACACTCATTTCCCGCTCGAGCGTTCAAAATGGGGAGTCTGTCACCCACTTACCGTGAGTTTGGGCGTCGAGCTCTGCGCGCCACTCGCTACGCACGATCTTTCCAGCTCCAGCGCCGGTGTTATCCAAGAAAATTTTGTTTCTGTTTTTACTCGTTTTTCATCCTCTTTCTATCTATGACATATTCTCTTGTATTATTTATATACTCCACTGGATTTTGGTTTTGAATAGAGTTAGAATCGCAAAAGTTAGACAATATTGTAAACACAATAACTTTCAATTCTTTCTTCATATAATAGTAATTTCTCCTTTCCTTTTCCAAATTATTGCTAATAACATGTCATCAACAAAGGATACAACCGCAGAAGGCGAGGAATCTTCTGCTTATAATCTTTAAATGTAGAAACAATTATGAACTTAATGCCATCAACCAGAATACAAAAGTAAGCTTGAGAAATCTGAAAACAATATAAGCACACAGAGAACACAAAATGAACAGAAACTTAAGCCTAAAGAATCTGGAAATGTAGGGAGAATAATTGTGCATTCGGTACGCCGTATTAGACTGAACTGAACAGGAAGATTGTTTATGGGCATTGGAAACCAGTTGGAACCTTCTTTCCACAGTAGTTAAGCAACAAACTGAGAGAAACTGGGACATTTAAGTTAATGCCCAAAACATTTGCTTTAATGGCAGTGCAAAGGCAAACAGCAGCCTCAAGGTCAGCAAGCCCTTCAATGAGTGTGCAGCAGGGAGTTTTTGGTGGGGTACCCACAACAAGGTGCACCAAATCATTAAGCAAATCTGCGCAGACTCCCAGTTTTAGTGTGTCTTTAGGGCACTTGCCCTTTGATGGGTGGTGCTTGTGACCGGGACCGTGGCTGGGGGCAGGGGGTGTCGTCGGTGTTGGTGTTGGTGTTGGTGTTGGTGTTGGAGGGCATGGGACAGAATTGGAAGTGACTAATGTGAAGAAGAGTAGGTTGAAAAGAAGGAGAAGGGTAGCTTTCGAAGCCATTGATTTTGAAGATACTTGAAAACTTGTTTTGTTAATGCAATGGAGTTAATGTCTTTGGCTGAGGGAAACAATGGTGTGACTTGGGGTTTTATAGAGGAAAATTGTACGGAAAATTGTAGCAGAGGTTCTCAACTTATGACTTTGTACTAAGGTTGTCTCGCACCTTTTATTTGTGTCGTTTATTCCTCAACTTTTCACTTTTTTAGGACTAGCTCAAGTAGACCGATCTCATCCAATTTGTCTTTAAAATAACAAAACAAAAGAGAGATATTTATATCCTCCCTAACAGGGTGCAACCCACTCTAGGCTCCTTTGCATCCCCATTGTAGCCCCTTGACTATGCATTTTTCTCATTTACTTTTCAAGTTCTTTTTCTTTTTATATTAGAAATATATACGTATAATTGTTATTTACCTACAAATTGGATAGAAACCATCCATTGGGACTATTATTGCAACAAAAATGTGATGTTGAAAATTTTAAATATCTCAAACGACAGCTTTAAGGCCCAACTTATTGTCAAATCCATATAGGCTAAGTAACTTTGTTGCATACATACATACATATATACATACAAACATACATACAGAGACAGAGAGAGAGAGACTACCCACTCTAGGCTCCTTTCCATTCCCATTGTAGCCTCGCGACTATGCATTTTTCTCCTTTACTTCTCAAGGTCTTTCTTTATTTCTTTTTATATTAGAAATACGTATAATTGCATTTACCAATAAATTGGATAGAAACCGTCCATTGGGACTATTATTGCAACAAAAATGTGACGTTGAAAATTTTAAATATCTCAAATGAAAGCTTTAAGGACCAACTTCTTGTCAAATCCATATAGGCCAAGTACTTCTGCTGCAATTTTTTTCCTTGATGAACTGGATTAAATTTTGATGAAACCGCGTGGGCTGCTTGGAAATGAAATCTGGATATGCAGGACAAGCTGGCTTTGCATCTTGGAAGATATGCCTTTGGGATTATAGAATTTGGAGTTTTCTGGCCAATTGGGATGGTTGTCAAAATTCTTTCTCGAAACAGGTAGTCCACTCTCTGATCTCGATCATTTATTCAATAGTTTTGTTCATAATCATTTTCAAGTTGGCTTGAAATTTATTTATTTTTATCCCTTTATTAACATGTTGGTCTGGTAGATGCAATGATTAATTTTATTTACATAAACAACCTTTGCCACATTGGTTACATTAGATTAAATAAAGAAAAAACAAATTAAAATCTTGTTCGTAGGTGATGCAATGGAAATACACTAACGCATAATACATTTGAAACGCTCCTTAATTTGTTACAATATTGAGAATTACACTTGTTGATTATTTTAATATCGAGGAATTGAAAAATCAAGATTTCATTTATTCAACTAAATACTGAACAATGGACAAAAGTGAAAATCTCAAAGTATTTTTAATTAAAAATCCAAAGCTAGTAAATAATGACACCTAATCTTGGCGTTTATTGAATGGCTTACAACAAACCTAAACAATTAAATAAAAATTACAAAAATAAGGCCCAAACTCCTTGTAATAATATCGAAACACGACTAAAGTCTAATTGAAAGGGCAACTATTATAATTATTTGAAAAGGAATAGTCCATCCAATGGACTGTAACATGTCCTTTAAATTATGAATTTCTATTTTTATATAAAATATGAACATATATGGGTGAATAGACTATTTATCCATATTTTATGCACATCTCTTTATAAATAAGAGTGTGTTTGTTTCTCATTAATTTGGAAAAAAAATAAGTTTTGAATTTTAGGAAAATATGTGATTAAAAAAGTAGGAAATTTTTTTTATATACGTATAAAATATTTGATTGTATGAATATGTGATTGAAAGTGATTTTGTAGCAATCATAAAATAAATCAACAGATGTTAATCTAGAAGGAAAACCCTAATTCCTAGCAAGGGAAACCTATTCTCGCTTGCATTAATTTAAGAAGTCAGTGTTAGTGTAAATATCTTCGACTTGAGGCCTTGTAAATTTGATATGAAGTTTAAAAAAAAAAAATTATATATGGCTTATAAATTGCCTTCTTGCAATTTTATTGGAGAAATGAAAACGGAATTCCTAACCTAAGACATTATCCTACTCAATTCGTGTCTATTATCGAAAATCTTCGTCTGAAGTAGTTACGACTCTAAATTTATGTACGATTAATCGTTGGATAAAGATTATCGTTAATATAGTTTCAGTTTTTCAGGCCATTAATATACGCTAGCTAAGAAAATGCATGCCTAATGCACCAGCTATCATGCAAACTTCATAGATATTTGTTTGTTGCCATTTTTAATTTTGAATCGAATTAATTTTTTTCAATATAAAATTGAAAGTAATTAAGCCTTTCTATTGTAAAAAAATAATAATAATAAATAAATAATAATAATAATAATAATAATAAAAAAGGGACAACGAGATCTAAATCTGTTCTTAATCATCTGACCTGTCTTTGGGATTTTCTTATTTTTGTTAAAATCCTAAAATTGAATCCAATACTTTATTCTATACTAAACCGGCCAATCGCTTATTGACAAAATTGGAACATGGGAATTTTCAACCACATTGTCCCTAGCCATATGCTATGTGGTTCATATTCTTGTTACTTCCTAATAGTTTAGAAAGGGTAAATTGCACTGAAGGCCACTAAATTTTCACTAAATAATATGATCACTAAATTTCAATTTAATGTAATCATGCTATTATTCTTTAATTTATGAGCAATGAGCTACCTCATTTGATGGTCAAGCAAAAAATTGTAATTGTCTATGTTTGGCTCCCATTTTTTCAATAAATCATTTTCTACCACATTCTATCATAAAATAACATTACACATAAATCGAAAAAAATCTTATTTCATTACCACGCATTTTTAGAAAAATTGCTATTCTAAAATTCATTTTTCCCAAATTTTCATTAAAATTGAGTCCAAACAAGAGCTAATGTATAATCCCCAATATAATTTTGAATAATATGTATTATTGGTTGATGGTGATGATAAATTTTTGACTATATAGTTTTTTTTAATCCATGAAGAAACAAAGTCTCAATGTTCGAAAAATCGAAACTTGCTTTCGAAAAAAATAAAAATCACAGAAAAATGACGATAACCACATATAGGAAATGGACAGTTTTACAATTGAACGTTTCAAAAAAAAAAATTATTTTCCGAACTGATTATTTTTCATTATTGAATTTACTATAATATCTGTATTAGTTTACCGTATTTTTGTGTTTACTTTCAATCTTTATGTTTGGTATTAGTGTCCACTATATATTGAAGTCAGTAGTCTTTATCGAGAGTTTGTGTCTAAAATTTTGTTAAGCTAACAAAAATATACATTTTAACTGAAAAACTCAACAAATAAAATAAAATAAATTTTAAAAAAATCAAATATAGGGCAGTAAATGTTGAATATTAAGAAACTCTATTTTTTTTTTTTTTACAATCAAGAGCAATAAAAGTGCAATAAAAAAATAAAGACTTAAAAAGAACACAAGTTTTATAGATTTTCACCTCAATAAGAAACTACATTCGTTCGCTGCTGCCACTAGGATAATATAGAAGTTTACAAAAGAAATATCACTTGCTCTATTTTTTTCTAATCTCTCTCTTATTATGATGGTGAAATAAATTCTAATGATGGCTCTTTATTTATATAGAATCTGGGCAAAATCAAAATTACACGTGTGAAATTACTAAGATATCCTTAATAAAATAAATCCGATCTCTCTCCATCCGCATATTGACTTCATGTATCAGCAACAATTAGATTTCACAATTTAACAATAAATTTCGAAAAGATAATTTACATTATGTGAACCTTCTACGTCGAAAAGAAAATTATGGAGGCTTGTGATATTTGCAAATAATGTGGCCATAAAGCGTCATTGCACATAAATGATAAATCATTCGATACCACGCGTCTTTGGTTGTTCTATTATCTCCATCAAGACAATATATAAGTGTACCAAAATCATAAACAATAACAAGACAAGCTGTGCCCTTCGTGCATGCAACTCCACACACGTATATATAGAGACAAATAAATTTATATATTTAATTTTATTTGGAATATAAATTGGGACCAAATATCGAACCTAAAAACCCGTGACTTTATAATGTTTATTTATCTAATTTTTCAATTAATTAGCAACCCTCGATGCAAGAAGGATTCGCCACTAGTTAATTAATAATGAGTTGAGATGCACTTATTTCATACATCATACTAGATAAAGATTTAGTATCATTAACTAAGATAAGAAAATTTTTCAATTTATTTGGGTACATTCAAACATATCGTTAACGTATAATATTCTTTTTCGAACATAATAAATCAAATGTGGAATGAATTTCATGATATGGTCTTTACAAATGAACAAAAATAACTTACCATAGTAGTCATTACAAGGGAATTTGTTTTCTTTTATCTATTTTAAAAATTCTGCTATACAAGAATGATTTTGGATAAAATAAATAAATAAGTGTCACAATTGTCTCCCATTGATGATTGATGAGTAATGTTATCAGTGCCTACAAAAGGAATAATGGGGTGTTCTCGGAGCCCCTCTCACGCTAATTAAGTTACAGATAGAATGAGAATATATAAATTGGAGATAAATTGTTATATTTGTTGGAAAACCAGTAGCAAACTAAGCAACAAAATTTTACTTTCGTGACCAAGATCTTTACTAATTAATTGTATTCATGTAATAACATAATCAACCACACATAAGGATTGTGAATTACCCTAATAATTCAGTGGCGGACTTAGCACCGGCGAGCCCCCTCGATCACCCATGTTGGATCTGTCGGAGCCTTCAAACCTCCCGGTGCACCCGAATGCAAAATGAATCCAGATGAATCCGCCGCTGCAGTATGGAAGACAAGAAACCAAAAGGAAGCCGAAGAAGATGACTTAGGTTTTGGGCCTAATTTTATTTTATTTTATTTTATTTTATTTAAGTTTTGCCATTGTTTGGGGCCTTCAGGCTAGCCTTTTCCAAAAAAAAAAAAAAAAGGCCCAAAGGCCCCAAATCCAGTCCATGGACCATGGATATATACGTATGTTATAGCAAGTGAAGCAGTGCCAGCGAGAGAGAGCCAGAGATGAGGAGAAGCACTAAAGCAGCGCCGCGCAGATCTCCATTTCCCACCTCTCCTGGCTCGATTTGCGAAGTTGGTCTTCGGCGACAAAACTAGATCGGACGGACCTCCTCATCCTNATATATACGTATGTTATAGCAAGTGAAGCAGTGCCAGCGAGAGAGAGCCAGAGATGAGGAGAAGCACTAAAGCAGCGCCGCGGCCGGTCTCCATTTCCCATCTCTCCTGGCTCGATTTGCGAAGCTGGTCGCTGACGACAGACTCTGACCGGACGAACCTCCTTCTCCTGCGGCTTTGCTGGTGAGCGCCATTTTCCTTCTCGAGTCTCAACTGTTGCTTTTTTTTTTTTTTAGGTTTTGTTCAATGACAGAGAAATGAGAATTGTAATTTGTGAATTTGTGATTTATGAGTTATGAGTTATAAATTGAGATTTATGAGTTTTGATTTGTGATTTGAGAATTTAGGTTTAGGAAATTAGGAATAAGTGAAAAAAATTAATGGAGAAGATGTTTGGCTCAATTGAACCATGTGTACACCGTGTTTTTAATCAATTTTTAGTATTATTTAATCAATTCTAATAAACGATCGTTGATTGTTAATGATCAACAATTAAGCTCCGCCCTAACTGAACTTCGATTCTAGCTCCGCCCCTGCCTAACATTAAAGATTGTTTGGAAAAAGGCGTAACTTTTGTTTTGCTGTAGATTATGCTTCCCTATTGTAAACCGATAATTTAAGTACATTTTATTATCGTAGTAGCCAATTAGCCAATAACCAATATGCACATTTTAGTGCAGATACCTCATAGTAAAAGGTCTCAAAACCCCCCAAGATGTCCCTCTCGTTAACTTTTTAGTGTAATTAGAAATCATCCGAGCAATCAATAAATTTTTGAAGTAGCTTATACAATTAACATAGTCCTTATTGCACTTGTAACATTTAAAAAAGAATAATAAAAATAAGCAGAACATAAATACTTACAATTTGGGGTTGATTAATACATGAGAAATTAAATCGTGTCGAGGGACAACATTTGAGATAACGTGTCGTTATGTTTTTAGCATAGATTTTAATATCCGATTCATTCTTATAATGAACCTTTTTTTCCTTAAAAAATAGACTTAAATCGATATTTAATATCTATTGTTATCCTTCTTTGTTGCTTCAGTTTTTCAGTTGCCAATGTGTAAAGTTAAATATATGCATCAATTTCGCTAATACAAACTCATTAATTGCTATTGCAAATGTAATACTTTGAGCCGAGCAACCTCTACGACCCGTAACAAATAGAATTAACTAAAAATTCAGCCGTTTGAAGTATATTCAAAAGTTTCTGGGTTATGTTCTTCCAGATTCCCCAACAACATTGGCATTGCTCAATCAATCATGGGCAAGTGCATGAAAATGTGCAAAAGAAAACGTTTGTTATGATCAAAGCTGTTCGCTGAATACCCTTTAAATGCCATGATTCCCTTGATTTTGATTTAGGTGATTTAGATAACGTCAATAAAATGTACCTTCAAAAAGGAAATACTTTAGCTTTTAAGCAAATTGTTTCCAATTATAGGTAATTCCACTTTTCCCCTATACAAGTGCTAGGGAGATAAGTATCTTCCTGCATATACAGGGGGAAATCCACTGTACATATAGCACATTCCTCCAATTATTGCTGAAATCTGACAGTGTTGTAAAATATTTTGCAACATATTCAACAAAGTTGGTATTCACCTTTAATTCTATGTGCAAACGTAGAGAAGAAGAGACAGAGAAGTAATTCAGCCAAATTGAAGTTGACTTTGTAGAGATGGCAGTGTTCTTAGGGCAACTGAAGCAACGTCACTGTACCATGAACAATATGAACTATAGTATGTTGGAAAAGAGAGATATTTGAGGATATTTGTTGATATGGAGAATATACGGTATGGTGTGTGATTTGATTGAGATATTTGCTAATAATGGAGAACATATCGTGGGTAATTTGGTTGATTACAATTGGAATATTTTCGTGATTTGTTTATTTCTTTTCTTTGATTACCTTATCCTTGATCTAACGTGTCTATATATGCGTGTCATTGAAAACTCCACATGCAAGTGAATACAATCTTCTCTCTTCTTCCATGGACGTAGTTTGCCACAATGTGATGAGCCACGTAAATTTATGTGTTCTATTAGTTTTATTCATTATTGAATTCTTCAAAGTCTCTATACGTTGATGTTGTTGGGAATTTACTTAGTGATACAAAGCGAAATTTAAAATTAATTTCAATTTCCTTGAAGGATCCCTTTTATGTTTAGATAGAAATTGTAATTACAATTGTACATTTAGTAAATTCTTCAAACTCCTTTGAGAATTTTAATCACAAACAATCATGATCTTTACAAGCCTTTGTGGATCACGATCTTTCCAAACCACAGCTATTTAATTGTCCAACATCCAATGATATACAAAAGAATAAGAATGAGATATTAGGGCTTCACTTTCTTGTACTAACAAGATTATGATAATACGAGAAATGTGTTAAGTTATAATTGCAACCTCAATTGCTATTTTGATGACTTGTGAAAAAATCAACTTTAATTGCTTATAAATAGATGTTTAAGTGGGCTTGACGTAGATTCAAATTTTTGGTAATTTGTTAATTACAAGGAGTTGTGATTGCGAGATACAAATTACGTATGACTGAATCTTAAATCATCCGTGATCGTAAGTAATAACGAGATACGAATATCACTATTATGGATAACTCATCACGTGTGATATTTCTTACTTGTGAAGTAAGTAGCTGATCTCATAAGTTAAAGTGTGGTGACACTTAAACGAACACGTAGATATTTTGTTATAGAACAAAATATTGAAAACTCGTTAGAGGGATTTCACGTGGATAACTATTTAGTGTTAGTAGTTAACCTCCAACGTTTGGTAGTGGAAATGGTCCTTCAACTTGTGGTCTTCATAGTGTCTTATATGATGACGAATATACTTTGGTGATATTGGATATTGCTTAGCCAAGATTCATGAATACGTATCGTTCGGATATGTCAAAAATCATATGAAGGTTTTAAATTATCAATAGATAATTTATCACTTAGATAGTAAGAAATTATGATTCATATTTCATTCAGTTAAGTTGAGAACGAAATCCTTGGTCAAGGTGTACTCATAAGTCGAAAAAGAGTTTTCGACTTACATTTACTTAAAAGTGTGATGAAAGATATGATTGATAATTGAGATTGACATATATCCATATCTCATAATTGAACGGATCATATTGATGAAAGGATTATAGTTTCACGATAAACGAACAAGTTTGAATTTGTCATAACACGTTACATTTTTCGTCACATATATTGTTCGACACATTGTTAGAAGTTAATTTGGGACAACATATGTGAGTTGATAATAAATTAAAAGAGGGTACTTTAATTTATCGATTTGATTATATCAAAATAATAATTCACATTGTTATGTATCGTGATCGAAAATCTAATATGTCACACACAAGAAGAAAACTAGCAAAATGAGATTCAACAATTAATTAATTAACAAATGTTGAACAATTAATTAATTGGTTGCTTATTAATGAATCCGAATTAATTAATTATATTAATTCATTCATTGACCAAATTTCATTAATTGAATTAATTAAATATTGAACCAAGTTAATTTTAAGAGATGGGCCAAGCCCAACTTCAACTTATATTAATAAGTTATTAAGGTTTCGAAAAAAATTGAACCTACCACAATTCAACATCTTGCTAGAACATGATAAGAGAAACATTAATTCTCTCATTCTTGTTCCTGTGTGAATTTCCATTAGAGGCTGGACAATGAGACAGTCGTGGATTGTGGATCGTGATTGTTAATATTTCAAGATTAGCAAAGGAGTTTGCAGAATCTACCAAAAGTATAATTCATATCATAGTTTTTATCAAAACACAGTAGATTCTTGGTAAGAATTGCAATTATTTTATTTTTCACTATGCATAATATGTTCGAAGAGAATACAATTGTTCAAACTTGTTCTGTTGCATGTTAGCATTTTTTTTTTTTTTGGGCAAGGTAGCTTTTGCTTTTAACTTCTGGGATTTGACTGGAAAACATAGGAACCTTGGACATATAAAGAACTTGAGTTTGACTGGCTTATTAAATTTGGCCCGAATTGAATTCCGACTTCTTCACTATGATTTCAAGTTAAAGCCTTGCTAATAGATTATACATTTTTCCCGTCATTCTTTAATTTTGCACTATCCATAAAATTGTCCATATGGACTACGATGGTATACTTTTTTCAATTTCAGTAGTATTGTATAGGGTGAAAAACATTATTGACAGCAATATATAGATCCTAAAAGAAATGCCGATGAACCTGTCCATCCTGCAACGAGCTACTGCTATCGTCATCCCAATTGCAGGTATATATAGAATTATGTACATTAATTGCATCTTTCAACCTCTTTGCTAATAGTTCTACACATAATTGCTCATTAATCCTAAGATTTGTTCTTTCAACTATCCTTCTAGTCCAAGCCAAAAAAATTTCCATATCGTGCTTGAATTTCTACCTCATAAATAGAATGTCAACTTCTATGCTCAACATGAAAGGTCTGTTTGATAGGCAAGGGTGGAAAGGAATTTCAATTCCATGTTAGTTGGAAAATAAAAACCCACCAAACCCATAGAAATTCGTTTTCCATGAAAATAAAGAAAATGCGGTTTAAAGTGATTGTACCTTGAAATTCAGTTTCCATTTCCATGTTGCAATCAAACGGCCAACGTGAAATTCGTTTTCTTCGGATGTGACATTTTTCATGGAATTTGTTGCAATCAAACAAGGCCGAAATCTCTTCCACTGTTGAAGTCTTAAAACTTTTGATTCTTCATATTTACTTCTTAGGCTTTATGAAGACAGGAGATTCACCCATCTTGAGAACATCATAACTTAGCTTTACCTAAGCAGAATGAATAGTGCTATATAACACTTTTTGAACAATGAAGTGGGGGAATCTATTACCACCTGAATTGGTGCTAGACATCAGTTATGATACATAGCATATTTTAATAGAATTGGTTCTAGTAATTGGAATCTATGTAATTTCATTATTCTCTGATCAGTTAAGAATCCACTTCGGAAAGCTCAAATATTCAACTCGTCAAATGCGGTCAAATCAAAACATCCTTTCTGGAAGAAGAATTGTGAAGTGATAACTGCTACCTGTCACCTTTTTCTCGAAAATTCGAAATTAGACCTCTAAAAACAAAGAAACTTGGAGTTTAATTTGGACAGGCTATTAAATGTACTTGAAGGTCTTGCACACCTAAAAGGGGACGTGAAAGGAACTTGAAAATTTCCCACAGCTCGATCTATAGAAGGGTGACTCAACATCTACAGGGCATCTTGAACTTAACAAACAGAAACTCTGCAAAATTGAAACCTATTTTCAAACTTTTATCTTCAAAATCTCAACTTTGTAATTTGCTTTGGAAATTCTTGTTTTTTTCTTGTGTGAAAGTACATTCATCAATCTATGTGTCATACGAACAAAAATTGACATAGGCAATTGCATCAATATATTGCTTGTTTAATTTCCATTCGATTTTGATATCAAAAAGGCCAAAATTTTGAAATCTACACTGTTTTAAATACCATTTGAATATGGATGAGACGTGGCAATGATGAATATTGGAAATACGTAGTTCGACCCTAACAACACTTAGAGGGGGGAATAGGTGATTAAGCGGAATTAAAATTACTTTACAATTAAATAGCAACATGTCACTATTAATTATTTTTTAGATGGTTAATCATGCAATTCATATTTTCCTATGTTGAATTACCATAATTATGAAAGCGATAAATAACACAGAATTGATAACTGAGAAACTCAATTGGGTAAAAATTTTGGGCACTTGTCAGTCAACAATCCATTATAAACGATTTATAACTTATAATCTACCAGACTAAACGACGACATGTACTATTTGATCTCCTGACTGTACATTCAACAACTCTCTTGGATTTTGTGCTCCTGCATCAACTCCTAATTTTGTAAAATTGTCTATCTCCTGTGGATGTACGAAAAACACTGCGTTCTTCAACGACTGGAACTCCAGTCACCTTTCTTTGATCTTCAGAAATTTTGACAGATATGAAGGAAGTAATAATTTGGTATTTGGATTATGAATATGATGTTTTCACCGCCAAAAGCCAATAACAGAATAAAGGTTGAAAGTAATTGATGAAGATAATATGAAAACCTAAGTGTTTGCTCAATGATCAACCTTAGAAAAACATTTCTATGGCGTTTGGTATTTATAGGTTAGATTAAGGAATGAATGGGGTGGACAAAAAGCCTTTAGAAAACGAATTAAAAAATTCCTGGATAACACTGTAGCTCGAGCGAGGGCTGAGAGCGATAGTCGAGCGACAGTGTTACTATTTTTGATGCTCGAGCCAAGTCTTGACGACAATCTAGCTAAATTGAGACGCCGTTTTTCCTTCTTTTCCATTCTCGAACCCTAGACCTAATATAACACACTTTCTACTATTTGCACATTACTCATTGACTTTTACAACGTAACAATTTAAGTTAATTTTGTTCACAGACTTGCCAATTACATTAAATACCTAACAAATATCTATCTAGTTGTTGTCTGCAAAAGTAAAAAATAAAAATAAGTTATTTTGAAATAATTTTCTTCAAAACTTGATACTCATTATAAATCCAAATGAACCAAACATGATTTTATTGTGTAGGTAACAATTGAGTTATTTATCATAACCATAAAAATAAAAAATAAAAAAAGAGTTGTGTATGTAATCTGCAAGCCTACGTGTCAAAAAATAAATGACAACTTTCAAAGCAAAAAAGAAAAAATAAGTAAGGCGTTAAATTCATCGAGTCCAAAATATACCATACAATGTATATTTACTATAAAGACACCTTACCGAGCTCCGTCCTCTGTGTTTTATTTTATTGTCATTATTAATAAAGCATGTAACTTAGAATGGTTTAATAAAAAACAATAATATGCTCAAATGCATGCATATATACTGGCTTCAAATTTTCAACTGGCCTTGCACTTCCAAAATAGTATTAGCTGATTCCCTGACCCGCCCTGCCTCTTCGTTGGTAAGGTGTATATCGGTGACTCCTAAGACACCATTCCTGTCAAGCTGCGTTGGTAGACTGAGAAAAACTTCACCATCTTCAATCTTGAAAAATCCCTTTGCAAGAACTGAGACAGGATAAACCCTAATATGATCCCTGAGTATGGCTATGGTCCTAGACAGGCTAGCAATAGAGTACCCAATGGCCCTTGATGTGTAACCTTTGAGGCTTATAACTTCATATGCACTTTGTACAACTTCTTTGTGAATATTTTCTAAAGTTTCCACTTCATAGGCTATTTTCTGTCTTTTTAAGAAGCTAAGGACCAACACTCCTCCTATACTTATGCTTGACCATAGTGCCACTGAACTGTCCTCATGCTCTTCAACAATGAAAGCCTAATAAAAAATAGAGCACACGAGTAAGAGTAATGCTTTTTGTCTTTGAATGTGACCTACAACCCAGCATTATGCACACATACTCACTGGAAATTATCCACATATGATGTAACATTAAATAATAGGATCAATTAAGTGGTCTTATTACACATGATTAATCTTATTATTTCCCTTCACATCACATGAGATGATCCCGACTAGGGACATATAGCATTATTCAACGAGTAAAGTGAATAATCCAGCCTTTCTTCCAAGTGTATAAAAATTAATAATAAAACAAGTTAGTTTCTAATGTTATTTACATGTGTTTTTTATTTTTTTGTAGTACTATATTATACACCTACATGCTTAAAGCTAAATTGTTGTACATTTGTAGTTGACTAGCATCTCACTAAGTAGGGCGAAAATAAAAATGAAAAAGTGACATAATACGACATTGTACATAAACGTTGTATTATGATTAAAATTTCGCAGGTAACCATGGAAGCCTCCAGAACCACTTCATCCCTGGTTCTTCGCTGTCTTTGAAGACGTAAGAAAAACGTAGACAACATTGTATAATGAAATAAAATTTAATGATTATAATAAAAGAGTGAATGAGAATGCCACTTATTGAATTTCTAAAATTCTCTATGAGAAGTTTGGGCATGATGCATAATATTGAACCTCAATAGCATTATTGTAGAGAAACCAACAGTATGGATTATTCTAAGGCAGAAAAGTAAAGAAAATAAAAACTCACATGTACGTCATGTGCATTGACATTAAGATTATCCGCTATAAAAAATCGATACTTTGACATGTCCAAATTGGTGCATGACCCGATAACTCGATTAATCGGAAACCCAGAAAGCTTCCATGCAACATACATCAGTGCATCCGCTAGATTCAAAACAACCAAGATTATACAATTAGGAGAGTACTTAGCCAACGGAGGCACAATATTTCTAAACAAATCCAAGTTTTCTAAAAAAGATTCAATCTTTTTTAGTCGGGATTCTGCCGGACGTCGACGGTGAAAATACAGAGGTTAGATCCTAAAGTTATAGAGTACTCGAGGGAGGCTTGAATTTTGTGCATAGAAGGAAGCCCATGGCATTCTGGAGGTTGAGCATTTCACCATGGAGTCGGGTTTGGCATCGACAAGGGCAAGCTCATCAACAAGGTCTTGAGTGAGTATAGTCTGGGCTATGGCCATGCCAACGTTCCCAACCCCAACTACTGAGATTTTGGTGTGACATTTGGTGGAAGAAGGAGGCGTGGCATTGAAGATTGGCTTGAAGAAGGCTTGTGTGAAGTCGAGGCCGCTGGGGCTGAGGGTTGAAGAGGAGGTGCTCCTATGCATTGCCATGGTTTTTTTCTTTTTGTATTGTATATGTTGGTGTGTTGGAGGGGAGAATGGGTTTTATAGGTTACACTCTACATGGAAGAGTGGGGGTGAATCTAATTTTTATGGTGGTTTTTCAATGGTCAACGTTGTACCAAGATTTAGACAAAGTTTGATATTCTAGGAAGAATAGAGGTTAAAGGAAAAAAAACTCCAATTTTAGCTAAACGTTTTTCATAATTTAGAGATGACAATAATATATAGTTATGGCTTTGTGAAAATACTTTTTATTCAATTAAATCACCACAGAGGTGAACTATTTATTGATGCTGAAAATACAAAAGGAAAAAAAAATCTTTGGAGGAGGTTATGAAACCCTTCAACAAATGAAAAGACAACAAAAATTTAGTTTAACAAACTAGGATTTAGAACATTTTCAAGAAACTCTTTATTTTTAAAGAGTATATTTTGTAATTTAGATAGTATCTAGAAATTTAGAGAATAAAAAATTTTAAATTCTCCAACAGCTCTTATCTTTAACTTATAAAGAGTGGATTTGGCTTGTTACCCCTTTTCTATTGGGCTCCAACACGAACCACGTAGCAAACAAAAACAGACTCGTATTCCATATCACTCTCCTACCTGACCTAGTCGAACTCCCATGAATAGGTGAGCCTCTTTAGTAGTCGAAGCATTGTATTTTGTTGAACCCACATGAAGAAATTAAACTCCCATGGAGGGGTCGAACTTTCATGGAGGATCCAAACCCTCATAGACGAGATAATGCAAAGTAATACGAGGCACTGCAAGGTTCCGTACAAGATTTTCCATGATTGATTGATATGATTACTCGATGTACTAGTCCTTCTACCAAATCAAAATGTCTATCCTTTACAAGTTAGGTCATAGAGCTGCAAACGGTCAGAACATTAAATGTGCTTAAGCTTAAAATTGATAAAATAATTCATATGACAAGGCGTCTTGATCGTTAAGATGAGATCACGTATATTTTCATCCAATAGTTATTATTTCTCATCTACTACTATAAAAACTCATACTCACTGTCATTTGAAGGTAAAGAAAATTTAAAATTCAACTATAGCATTGCTCTCTCACTATTTTCTCTACTTATATACTCCTACATTCGAACCCCTTTTAGTGCGACTCACATCTTTAGCACGTTCCACACTCAAATAATTATTTCAAAATAGACTAATTTGACCGTCGAAGTACTCTCGATCACCTCATCCACCACTGAAGAAGGCCACGTACTCTAACGATTTTTCCAAATGTGCAAATAAAGGCTACGTAGATGTGAGAGGAACGGGAATCTGTTTACCACATCACACTTATAAAAATTGAGGTCAACACATGGAGTCGTTTAGCCTATGCATCAGCACCTCAACCATAAAAAACTTCATCCTGGCCTATATATCAATGCCACCGCCATGCACAAGGCCTCGTCTTCATGTATGCATCAATGTCTCTTAAGGAGCCTCATCTTCACCTATGCATCAGAGCCTCATCTTAACCTATGCATTAGGGCCTCGGCCATGCAAGGCAACATCCTAGCTTATGCGTTAGAGTCTTCCCCATGTAAGGCCTTATCTTTACCAATGCATCGGTGATTTAACCATGCAAGGCCTCATCCCGATCTATGCATCATACATTCGCCACGCAATGCTTCATCTTCACTATGCATCCCGGCTTCAACCATGCAAAGCCTTTATCCTAGCCTATACATCAATGCCTCTGCCATACATTGTCTCATTTTCGCCTATGCATTAAGTCCTCCTCTATTGAAGGCCTCATTTTCAACTATGCATCAAGACCTCAACGATACAAGGCATTATCATGGCCTTTACATCAGTACATCCACAATACAAAGCCTCATCTTGGCCTATGCATTAGTGGTTCCACCATGCAAGGCATCATCTTCATCTATGCATCATGACTTCTTCCATACAAGGTCTCTTCATCGCCTATGCATCAGGGCCTCAACCATGTAAGACTTATTTTAGTCTATGCATCAGTGCCTCTACTATGCAAAGACTCATCTTCGCTTATACATCAGCGCCTTCTCCATGCAAGGCCTCATCCTGACCTATGCATCAACATCTCTATTATGCAAAACCTCATCTTTGCCTATGCATCATGTCCTTAGTCATACAAAGTCTCATCCTAGCTTATGGATCAGGGCCTCTACTATGCAAGGTTATCTTGGCCTTGCATCAGCGTCTCTACCATGTGAAGCCTCATTTCCTGTATGGATGCACCACCCATTATTTAGGAAGTCCTTGACATGGATGAACTATCCGCCATACACAAAAGTTGAACCGCTTCAAAAGAAGAAGTGTAAAACACCCTAAAGAGAGCACGCTTTGATATCTACGAAGACGAAGCCTTCCATGGATGAACAATCTGCAATAGAAGAAGCCCTTAATATGGATGAAACATCCACCATGCAAGGAAGTCAAACCGTTTCAAAATGAGATATGTGAAGAACCCCCCAAAGGTCTATCTTGACATCTACGAAGACAAAACCTTTCTTGGAAAGATCCCTTTGGCATGGATGAACTATACATCATGTAAGAAAGTCGAATTGTTTCAAAAGAAGAAGTGCAAAGCATCCCACAAGAGGCCCACATTGATACCTACGAAGACAAAGTCTTCTGTAGATGAACCATCAAATATGCAAGGAAGTCAAACTGCTTTAAAATAGAGGTGTGAAGCACCCCCACAGAGGCCTACCTTGATACCTACAAAGACAAAACCTTCTTGATGAACCATCCACCATTGAAGAAGCCCTTGACTTGGATGAATCATCCACCATGAAAGGAAGTCAAACCCCTTTGAAATGAGAGGTGTAAATCATCGTAAAGAGAGCCAAGCTTGATATCTACGAAGATGAAAGATTTCATAGATGACCATCCACCATGGAAGATGTCCTTGACATGAATAAGCTACCCACCATGCAAAAAAGTCAATGCCTTGAAAGGAGATTTACAAAACATCCCAAAACGGAGCTCACCTTGAAACCTACTAGGCCGACCTCATTATCCCCTTTATGGAGGCACCATCCACCATGCAGGAACCCTTGATATGGATGAACCATCCACATGCAAAGAAATTTGCATAGTTGCCACACGAGGTACCAAAATATCATTAACAACATAAGTCCAAGCATTATATAAATATCCATACTTGGATTTGGAGGAATGTTGTGTTATGCTTCGTCATAACCAAATAAATGGTCACCTTGCCAATAAGGCTTCAGTAAATATAAAATACTCCATCCCAAAACATCACTTCTCCAACAACCACATGTAACACGTTGTATATCGTGGGTAACATATTTCATGTTTAACCTAGAGTCTACGCGTTATATAAATATTTATATATGGACTTAGGGACTGTTATTAAGTCTTTTCTAATGAGGCTCCAAGTACGAACTATATGATAAACAACTAGTAAACAAAATTAGGTCCGCACTCCAAATCACTATCCTACCTAGTTGAACTCCCAAAAAGATGTGAGGCCCTTTAGTAGTCAAAGTGATGCATTCCGTTGAACCCCTATAGCAAGGCAGAACCCTCATAGATGAGGAAAGACCAAGTGATGCAAAGATCTTTCGTACAAGATCTTCGATAATCGATTGATGTGAATGCTCACTACAGTAGTTATTCTACCAAGTCGAAATATCAAGTCTAGTCCTTAAAAACTAGCCATAGAGTTGCAAACGGTCAAAACATTAGATGCACCTAAGCCATAGATTGACAGAATGACGCATATGATAAGGTGCATCGACCCTAAAGATGATGTCACATGTCTTCGTCCAATGATTATGATTTCTTCTCTACTATTGTAAAAGCTCATACCTTAATTTCATTTAAAGGTAATTTAATTTTATATATTCAGCTCTAATATTGCTCTCTCATTATTCTTTCTGCTTACATGCTCTCGGATCAAACCCCTTTTATTGTAGATCACGTTTTTAGCACATTCCACACTCAAATATCTATTTCAAAATAGATTGACTTGATTGTCGGAGTGCTCGTGACCACTTCTTCCACCATCGGAGAATGCCACATGCTCTAAAAGTTTGTCCAAATGTTCGGAAGAGACTTCATGGACATGAGAGGAATCTGAATCTATTAGCCACGTCATCCCTACAAAAATCGAGGTCTACAAAAATCACTATCTATTTTAAAATATTAATTTAAAGAGTCTTTTGATAATTTTAAGGATTGAATTTTTTTTTAAAGAAACTTATTTCATTTTTAAAGAATCTCTTAAAGATACTATTTGAGAATCAAAAAAATAAAGTTTTATATCTCATGTATTGTAACTCATGGCTACATCCAATCTCTCATCAATATCCACGTAATCAAAATTTGTCATCTACATAACCTCAATTTTAAAACATGAATCACCATCTTGAAATGTGTGGTTGTTCCATATTACTAGCATCTTCTTGAATTCTATCGTCAAATGCATTACTAGCCGTTTCGAAGGACTCTTAAATTTTTTAGTTAATTATAAGTATTAATTATTTTCCAGTCAGCAAATTTTGAATTTTAAAATTATTTAAACTAATGTATTATACATTATTGCGTGGCATGATTATATATTAATTGAATCTGAGAAACAGAAGTACTTGAAATAATTCTGATATTTGTTTGAAGATTTTGGCATTTTTTTCTAGTTAACACGATTTTGTAGATTTTACAAATTCCAACATTTTTTTCATGCAAATAGACATGTCTGAAATAAATATGCATGGAAATGTGTATAAAATGTGCTATGATGTGGTATCAAATCTCCACGTTGAATTCAATTGTAAATCTGAAAAAAGTACATCCTAGAAGATTGCATTTTCGGACTACTTGATTTTTACTATTTTGAGACCTATGATTTGCTCGATAATTCAAGATTTTGGCTAGAATTCTGTCAAGATATTTTTAATTATGAGTAATTTTTTACTTATGAGTAATTTTTTAATTATAATGTAATTTTTTACTTATAAATAGTTTTTATGTGAGTATATTAAATAAGTTAGTTTTGAACAAAATATCTTGATTGAAAATCATATTTTATAAATATTTAAATTAGAAAAAAGTGTAAAAAAAGGTCAAAATTCGCAGATTTGGTGTGTTGATAGAACGGGTCAAAATTACACTATACCAGTTTGGGTGATTTTTTAAACCATTCAAAATCGATGATCAAAAAACTAGCAAGTAGTGGTAGAGCAAAACATTCTTCATTGTAGGATCAAAAATTAAGTTTAAATAATTTTTTAAAACATCATTTTTCTCTTAGACGCTCGTTTTCATTAATATTTTGCACTTCATTCAAAATTTAAGATTATTCGTTTAAATTATTTTTCATAATTGCTTGACATGAAATTCAACAAATAAAGGAATGCTAATATGTTCCAAATAATAATTTCAACCATAAAAAGCAAAATCAATTTCAATAAACAAATGGCAAAGTCCCAATATTCCATTTATATCGCAATAAAAAAACAAAAATAAAAATAAAAATAAAAATCCAACAATGAATTTTAATATTTGAATAAAATTTAAAACCACCAAATTAGGGAAAGTCGTTGCTTACCTTGGAAGTGAGATTAAAGTCAAAACTTGAAGTTGGCACAAATGTCTTAAAAAACACAATTACTGATATTTCATATTTACATTATGAATTTCATGATAATGGATAAACATATTCAAAATATACATCTAAATAGAAAACTGATAGTTGACATAATAATATTGTAAAATTATAAATTAAGAACTTAATTTATTAAGCAGGAAGCAAGAACTTATTTTTCTGACGAATTCCGTAGAATGCTCAATAATGCACAAATCCAAGCATATACCTCAATAAAATTTATACAGTAAAAATGACATATCTCGGTCTTGAAGAAAATAATGAGATTCGAGGCTTGAGAAAAGTTGGAAGTCGGAATTTTGAAGAAAAAACTCGTGCAAATAAGGAAAATGTGAAAAAGAATAATAATAAAAAAATTCAAAATATTTTTGTGAGGTCAGCTGACCCCACAAGTACCCATGTACATGCACCCCTGCTACCAAGCACAATTTTTTCCAACCCTCATAAGTGGTGCTATCCAAAATCAGTCAAAATCGACTGAAAAAAATTTCAAACAGGCCCTCAAAGATTCGAAATCACAACTCCATTCTTTTCTTTAATTTCATGAGTTTCACATTCACTATTAATAATTAGCTCTTACTTTCATGTAACAATAGATTAGGCTTTGAAGAATTGTTACATTGATTGAAGAGTTCTTATAACATCATCGCAAGGCTTGTGGGAAAATATTTGATTAATTGTTCTTTATTGTTGTTTCAAAATCTTGAACTTAATTAATTGTACTTCATTTTCCATTCTTGTAATTTTTTTATTTGTTTGAAAGTTGAATTACTCAAATTCCATTCTCTCTCTGCATTTACGATACAATAGGTGGGATTAATCTCGAAGAATTGACTTGTGAAATAAAATGTAATGTAGTAACTTTGGCTTATAGAACTCGAGACAATATACATTGTATCTCAATACCTTAACCATGTACCCGTGCTACACCCCTACATCCGGCCTAAAACTACTCTCCCATATTCAGCCCACATCGTCCACTCTAAAGAGTAATTCTATCTATCACCAGTTTAGATTACAGAGGGTCTATATTTAATTGTCAAATGAAATTAAGATCATTTTGATTCATTAGACAATTA
>CAIGRP010124547.1:0-13343 GCA_903798385.1 Fraxinus cuspidata | reverse complement strand
TTTTCGAATGATTGATGTGACATTTGTAAAAAAAAGTATATATGTGTCATGTCTCGTCAATGTAAGAACATTAAATGTTTCGAAGAGCTAAGAAGGTCAACTAGATGGCTAGGACTTGATGTTTTGGCCAAGGAGATGAGACCACGTGTAATTTAATCAAAATGTCACCATTCTATTTGTAATACTATAAATACTCCCATCATATAACAGTTAAAGGCTAATGCAACTTTATACATTTGAAACAATATTTTTCTCTCTCATTTGGTTCATAATAATTTTACGTCTTGTTCTTAACGATAGACTATTATTACACAATCGTGTCCCATTTATACCGCCAGATCCCAAATGGAAACGTCTCGTGTCGTTGAGCTATTTCCACGTCCAATTTTGGAGAGATCTCTACCGTTGATCTTTCTTTACGTGTAGGAATTTGGCTTACGTACGCACGAGTGGGCCCGACATCTGTTGGCAACATTTTTTGAGGTCAACAGAAACCAAAAGACCACCCCAAATTACCACTTTGGTCTCAACATTTTCTTCTTCTATTCCCATTACCGAAAGCGGTTGTTGTAAGCAAAAGCTTAGTTAATCTCTTCATTGTTGGAGCTGTGTAAGATTCCTGTTTTTCTCTTAAGGGCCCTGTCTTCTCAATTGTTGGAGCTTCAACAATACATTGATCCCAAAAAAGGATTCACTCTTCTTGTACCCTCTTCTTTGACTTTGGCTCGTCTTCCTCCTATCCTTAATGTGATTTTCTTTACTAAAATATTTTAATAGGAAAATTCTTGAAAAAGCTGGGGCAACTGTTTTATCTGAGGACGCAAACAAGAAATCAAACAATGTAGGCTTAGCGGTGAACCCAACTCGGATTTCGAGTCTTGGCGAATATGGTTCTCCTCAGTTTGTAGCAGATAAACTTATCCAGGCTTAAAGGCGTAAGGTTGGTGTTCTTTGTTCATCATTTATGGCATGGCATCCCCTCCCGGATTTCTTATCTCTGTATTATGAGTGGACATAAGTTACATTTTTATGGCTTTCACAGGTTTAAACCTGATTGAGAGACTTCGATTATGTATGGAAGTACAAAAGACGCTGAGGTGATTGCTTTCTCTGAGAGAACAGGTCACAAAGGCCTTCATGTGTGAGCTTGAATACAAGGTTGACAGCACCAGAGAGGGTTGAAGAGGGTATTTTCTGCTGCATTTGAATATTGCTCACTCTGATGGTTTAGATGACCTTCTCGACATGGAGAGAAGAACGATTCTGGAAAAATATTTGCACTCCTTTGACGCCGTACCTGCAACCTAAACAAAATAGTCCGTTTCTTGATTTCCTTGTCACTCTGCTAGTGCTTGGAACTCAAGGTATCTGCCCCAGCTTCAGATTTTTTATTCTCTCGGTACTGCTTGCAAATCAGTTTGCCAAATTTCATTAGTCATTTATGGCTTGTGTTTCGGTAGGGTGGAGTGTATTGTAGTCGACACTATCACCAAACATGACTTCTCTCCACCTCCTCACTACAAATTTTCGAGTCAATGTTGTTATTACTATTTAAAAAACCCTAAAATTGACAAATTCCGTAGCAAGATTCCCTAACTAATGGACTTTGAATGCTTATTACTGGTCCTGGCTCGGGTGAGACAGAACGCTTGCTGGAATCCTAACTCAAGAACCATTTATTAGCCTGTTCGTAAAGACCGTGGATTAAATAATTGCGCATATGAAAAGCACACCAAAAATTTCTATATCTGAACAAGAAAACGAAATTTAATAGTATTAATACAGAAGCGCGAACTACATAGTATTTGTTCCGTTTGCTGGTTTTGTAGTTAGTTTGTGCGTGTACATCACTGTCGGCAAAATTAAGATTAGTGAAGAAAGGCAGAGAGATTGATTACGTGGCTTACAAGAGATGCTAATGTCGTTGAAAGTATAAAAAATGGTTTGGTGACGTGTCTGTCCAAAAATATTACTCGTGTTCCTTCGTCTTGTAAATTGAGTATTATTTAAAAAGAAAAATTAAATTTCAACAATAATCAAATTTGATCATAGTTTTTTCGAAAATTTACAAGGAAAGTCCTCAACTTTTGACGAATTAAACATTTGAGATTGAATTAAATTATTCTGGCACCCACAACCCCAACTTTTGATCTTTAATTTATGTGGATCCTTACTGGACAAAAACTGTTTGTTTTTCCATTCGACATTTTAGCCATCTAGTCATCTTAATGTATTTTAAACTGTATTTATACGCTTTCTTATGAGAGAACATTCTCGTAGAGTTTTGGAAAGCAAGACATACGTTCGACAAAAATCACATGTTGTTTCTTTATTTAGGTGATAATGATTCACCAGAAACAAAAATCTTGAGACGAAGTTGTTGATTTTTTTTTTATTTTTTTGGATGGAGTCTGTCTACGTAGATCCAATTATCGAAATTTAAATATCATAAAAAATTCAATGCAAAATCAAATTCTTATTTTAAATACGGAATGAAGCTAGGTGAAATTCATTGCCATTTTTACAGTTATGAGGCTACTAATTATTTGCAGACAAATTCAAAACAAAAATACAATACACCATCAAATCACATATTAATAATCCTAACAACTCAGTAGCTAGTCTTGAATGGCCTGTAGACCTTAAGATCAAGAACCACACCAGCAATGGAACCAGCTGCTGCGGCAACTGAAATTATTAAACAAGCAATACTCAGCATTTGCAGGCAAATCCATTTTGAACTGCATTTCTCTATCTTCTTCTGTGCAATATACATTTCTATTGGGAAATACACAGTCAATGGCCAGAATCCAAATGCTCCAAGAATTCCCACAACATCATTGAAGAAAGGCAAAAGCATTGATATAACAGTGGTTAAAATTACGAATCCACTTCTCCAGGCTAATCGAAAGAGGTTTAGACTATAAGGTTGGAAAAATGGAACTGGGATTCTGATATCTTTGGCTATGAGTTTATTTTCTGGCCATTTTTCTGCTGCATACTTTTCGATGAAGGCGAAAAGTGGCTGGCAGTAAACTTGGTAGGCTCCGACTAAATGGATTACAATGGCCGCGTTTGCTATGTCGAGAAGCCAGTATGGTTTGTAGAATCCAAATCCGGTTAGGAGGTTACCAGGGGAAAGGTCTCCAAATGCTGCATAGCCCATGCAGCCACACAGCATGTAGAAGAGTGTTGTTACAGAAGTGCTTATTAGCGTGGCTTTCTTCATTGTTTTTGCCTCTGATGGTGGGGACTTGACCGTGTCCTGTTTATTGTAAGACGAAGAAAGTGAGTGCTTATCTTCTGAATTTGACTGACAGTATTAAACATACCCTGAATGTTTTCAAATATATACCTGAATTTCAATGAGGATAATTGAAAATGAGTATGCAAAAGCAATGTTCCCAAGAGCTTGGAAACTCCTCCATATTTTTTGTGTTTGAGTCACAGTTCCAATGCTTATTCCAGTGAAACTACCTCCTATGGTTCCATTAGCTGTAGTAGAAAATTAATATAACCATGTTTAGTAATTGATCAAAGAACTTCTTGAATCACTGAATTATGCAAAATTGAACAATAGGGACCTGCAACTTTCGCAACTCCGAGGCCTAATCCGATTGAAGAATACGTGAAGGACATGACAGCAGCAACAATTGAGAGCCACCATATTTGATCAAAATCAGGAATCTGAGAAAATAGGATTTGTGTTATCCCAAATCCTATCATGTATGGGTTACTTGACATGTGACATGGATTTTTTCTTCCACTTTCATGGAAACAATTGGATCTTTTGATAGCCCTGTTCATTGCAATAGCCATACCAAATTACGTTCAAAGGCTACAAGAGATTAAACATAAAATCTCTTTCAAGAATTATACTTACATCATACTTATAGATGCTGCAATTGTATATCCGATGGCCACTCCAAAGATATTCATATACTGAATTAGGCCACATAACTTTACTTTGGATCCGCCTAATAAAGAAAAGTGAACAAACTTTTAGGAGAACTATTCATTTCACACTGATGAATTTTCTAGGTATAGTAGCGTACCAAGATTGGATCGAACAGCATCCATGTAAGTATAGTTTCTCTTGCCAAATAGGGGATCTCCGGACCGGTAACAATCAGCCAGGAGAGTTGAGGTGTAATAAACCACAAAGGCGAATAAGAACATCACAGTTGGACCAGCAATCCATCCCAACTGTGCTATAGCCCATGCCAAAGAAAGCACTCCGGATCCAATAACCGCAGTTATTATGTGTGCGCTGGCAGTCCAAACAGTCCCTACCAAAGAGATAGATAAACATTAGGAGAGTTAAATAGCGGTAGTCTATGATCACTTAATGGGGGTGGATAGGATGTTGTGGGATATGTACCGGTTCTTTGGGGTCGACCATCATCATCTATACCCTTGGAGCTTAAATGTGGTGGCACGTCGACAGATATGTCAAATACTTGGTCGTGCTGGTGGTGGTTATTGGTGGCAGCACTCTCTCCCATCTTGTATTTTGAAAGAAGCCAAAAGTACACACTTCTATCAGTCAAAAGAATTCGAGTTTTGTAAATTCTTGCTGCAGAATATTTTTTTACAGCAATAACACTAAAACTATGTGGAAAGAACTTGCAATAACAATATATTGAAGAATAGTTTTATCATTACAAAATACCACAAGAGAGTATATATCAGAAGACTTGTTACTGACGATTTCTAGACCATAAATGCTACTCCTAAACAGGATTGCAATGGCTAAATTTAAGATGCATAGGGTAAAGGTTTGAGGGTGGTATATATAACAGTTTTCGACAAATTTCGAGCAATTGAAAATAGAAAGGCACGTGAAACCAGGTCCCAATAGAAAAGGACGGGTCATTTGTACTAAACAAATATTCAAGCATTCAATTACAACAATGAAGAACATTTATCAACGTCAACTCTCGCACACCCCCACACTCACATCCACCCCCCAACGTGCAGGTCGAGGACTAACTGATATGTAACATGCAGACTACTTTTGTCAACTGAGCATAGTAATTAACTTGCAATGGACAGACGTCATTTTCAATACAGAAGATTAGGCCTTTGAACACATGCATGAGTCAAGTGTGTTTGGGGCGTTTGTGTTGAAGAGTCCACATTACGAGTTACATCAAAAAAAAAAAAAAACTGGAAATGACTGAAATATACCTGAATTATTAATGGTTTTTTCCCCCCTCTCCTTCAAAATCTGAGGAATGAAATTATGTACAGAAAGGGTGTTATTTGATACAGTATGATCAGATGGGATTAAGAAGCAACTGCTGCACTCTCTTTCAGTGTTTTCCTGAGGCACATATAGAGAGAGAAATTTGGCTTTAAACCCCTGCTTAAAAGTTATAAAATCTTATTGTAACATAAGTAAAGTATACATTTGTACTGCATTTAGACGTGTAAGCCTCCCATCCATCCTTATTGAAAGAGAATTGATGCTTCTGAGTCGTACCTTTGATTATTAATGAATCTTTATACATTTTATGAAGTACAGTCAAAATGGAAGCATAAATTAACATTTGTGTGCATATTTGTAAACAACAGTAAACAGTATTGGACTCGAAATACTAGACGATATTCTTAATTCACATGATTCTCGATTTATACGAGAAGTATTTGATTGTTTTCATATTAACCAATGATTCTTGGTCCGAATTTGCAACAAGTTGTCACCTTTAGGTACTGAGGAAGGTCCACATGGATTCTGATAGTACCTTAGGACCATATCTTCTCGCATGATTTAACCAATTGTCATCATTCAGTTGTTGACTTGGAAGTTCACAATTTAATTGTGCGTGTGGGCAGGTTAATAGCTGATAGCCAAAAAATTCTATGGAATATTTAGGTTATGCTGCATGAATGACCCACCACTCAATTACCAAGTCAAACCCCTTAAAGAAACCCACTTTCAGCGGTAGTTCTTTCACTTGGCTGTACCTAATTATACCTGCAACCAGAAGTACCAACTTTCAACGACGTAGATACATGACCAGATCAAGTTATGATATTTTCCCAACTTATGAAACTTTAAGGTCTAAATGAACTGTTCCCATACATTTATCAATCTCGACCAAAGAGACTAGATGAGATTAAAGGCTCGGCTATGATTATTCAGTGGATGCTGTTAGTTTTGTGCGACACGTTAATGCATATTCAAGATCGGCGATAATAGACAAGAAATAATTAAAAAACTCGAGCATGCAGCGGAAACGAGAGAGAAATCTATTAACAAAATAAAAAGAAAATGACTAAAGAACCAGCATCATTGGCTCAAGAAGTAAAATACCTCACAAAGTGAACTAAAATAAAATCCGTATCCTTTTCCAACTTTGGCCACACGCACACACACAGGGTCAATGGCGTATCATTAAGGTCATATTTTATAAACAAAGGTTTTTCCTTTAACCCCCCACTATTCAATTTTGCACAAAGTACAAAATATAATACACACGCTTAGAATATAGTAGTATAAATTCAAATCTTTACAATAGTTTTCAGCCTCTAAAGAGAGCCTAAATAATGATACGAGCCATTAATTGGTGTATAACCTATCATTCCTCAGTCTCTGGGCTTTATAAAATGCAACAACCAGATACAGGAAAAGAAAAACTGGTGGATATCTCGTGTGATTTGTTTTTCTCTGACATTCCTTCAAAACTACTCTTTTCTTCCTCAGCCCACCAACGACAAAGCAACTACAATAACACAAAGTAATCAGTTTATCCATTCATAATACTTTTCCTGTCTTTCTTAAGCATTACTTCCTAGTATCAGGCTTGTAGTTTCCTCGTAATGGTGGTTTTGCCTTACCTTTGTTCTTTCATGTAATGACTGTAATTTTTTCTCCTAGACACCCTCGAAGGGATGACCCTCACTGCAAACAGAACAACATGAAAAGGGTTGTCTAATTGGTTCATAAAATCAACTAGTTAAAACAGTATAGACCGCAGTGGATCAGTTTTTAGAGGGTTGATCTAATTGTGTCCCATATAATCAACTTGTGGGCTTATAATCCAACACTCCTCCCTTTATAAGTTGATTTTAAAGGATAATTGTATCCTATCAAATTATAACAATAAATAGCCTGGAATGAAGCTATCTAAATGATTTTAGTTCCTGAATGATAATTAAACTCAATTCGCACAATCACTTGCTACAAATTTAGCGAGCCTGAATCAATTTTCCAGCACCAAGAACTGCAACCTAACCCAACACCAAATTCAAAAACTGCAGATGGGAAATAAGGAGTAAGAAGTTGTAGCATACAGAAATTATATTGCCTAATAAACACTGTCAAATGGTATCTGTATTCCGCCAGAATGTTTAAGATCTCTAAATCACTTAATGTGCTGCCAAAATTGTCATTCATCAAATTAATAGCATGATACTAACAAGGTTCTTCCACCCGACGCAAATGACCATGTTGGACTAAGGAGTATCTTAGAAAATTTTAATTGTCCAATCATCTGTTACCCGCACATTAGGCTTGCGGATAGTGAGAACAGATGAGCCCCGTCCTCCTCGAAGCAGGAGGGGCCCGGGTTCGATATCCACCTTTTCGTTAGCTGGTTCAATTAAGGCATTTCTCGTTCCAGGAGAAAAACCTAAAAGTAGTATTCTCTCCACCATGCACTCTGAGGCAAATTTCTTACTGCCAGAACCTGTAGAGGCCACGTTTGAAGATGATGAAAGCTTTCCATCAGAGTACATGAAATGGCGATGAATATAAGCTCCTTGCTGGAATTCAAAGCTCTTCCCGTCATCAACATAAAGCCACCCTTCAGCTACGTGGGAACTGTTGAGAGCAATAACCTGTAAAGAACAGAAACTTGAATCATTGAAGTGCATTCAATGTTAAGGCTACTCATGGTGCATAAATAAATTGTTGAGGATGCTGAGCAAAGTGAATTTGGTCCTCTTTTCGCAATCATTGTATAAAATGAATGTGATATCCACAGTCCCTCGACCCAAAGAAATGAAAGTATTTTCAAATTTATCGAACAAATTCCTCATCTTTTGCTGATATCATTTCTTAATCTAAACTTCCAAAAAAAATGTTTTATTGATGCTTTTTCTTCTCCAAAGACCTTCAAAATAATAACAGTAAGTCTCAAGAGGACACGGCATAGGCAGCAGCTAAGTTTCATCCCCACAACAAGACTCCGCTGAGATAGAGATGCCATTACATCAGGTTAAGTGGTATCAGGCATCCAGCATTTTCACGTGACAAAGGGAATCTAAATATGACATTAGTGGCAACTAAAAACCATTCTTTTTGCAGATGTCACATTAATAGCAACAAAAAACCATTCTTTCATCAAAGAAAAAAGTGTGAATACTGGGTAATCCTTTTTGCGACAAATTGAGTTCTTATGTAGGTGAGGATTGCAAGTTTTGGGGGTGATAGGAATGGAAATAGTGATAATATTGATTGGAGATTGAAGATAGCCGCAGAGAATGTATAAATTGGCTTGATAATTTTCTTTTAATGCTGACCCCAGACGAGACAGCGCTATTGAATTAAGTTGAATTCTATAATATTTGTAAGGTGTCAAAATCAAACATAAATGCTCAAAGTCGGGACACGACAAACTCCAGTGCTTGTATTGTCTTGAGGATGATCATCTGCAAAAGAATTTCTAATTCTGTAGTCAGAAGAGTAATCATGTGAGCTTACTACTATTGACCTTTGAAGGCCAACGTGGATGAAAGTCCAATACAAGCAAGTATAGTGGCTAATTAGTGTAAAAATAGTACCCGTGGGCAAATTAAGAAAAAAATAAATGCTCAACGGAGAAAATATATCAACCAATGTATATGTCAGTAATATGAAGATTAGTCAAAGATTACGAGAATTTTCACAATTGTCTTTTAATTGCAGAAAAAGGTGTAGCATAGTCAATAGTTCAATTCATAGATGGATCTCTCTTGATGTAGATAAGCACCTTAGCATGTGCACTTGTGTGTGTGTGTGAGAAAGAGAGACAGAGAGAGAGAGAAGGAAGCGGTGTAACCATAAGAATTCACGACGGATCTACTTAAAGATTTAAAGGCATACCAGAGTATAAGGATCATTCTGCATTTGTGTGGAGCTCCGACGAGACCTGTCTTTCCTTGGTAAAATTGTACCAGCCCGCTGGAAAGCAGGAACACTATCTTCAGAAGCTTCCAACTTGTGAGTCACTCCTCCCTTGTATGCAGCTCCAGTTCTAACATCATACCATGATTGATCTCCAGGAAGATATACGGATACGTGCTTAGCTTTCTATGAGAAGTTTCCGATTGAATTGTTTCATGGTAACAGAAAGAAGATTAGAGACTATAGAAGGAAGCAAACAATGATACCAAGGATAAAATAATTACAAGTCTGGTAAGAATGTCACCTCAGTATATATTCCTTGCACCAAGAGACTGTTACCAACCATGAACGCCTCATCATTGCTGAAAGTTTGTTCATCATCTGGAAACTCCATCCATAGTGGACGCACAACAGGAATGCCACTCATGTTTGCCTCTCTAAATAATGTGTAGAAATAAGGGAGAAACATATAACGGGTATGTATGGCTTCCCTCATTAGTTGTGTATTCCGTTCTCTGAAACCAACATAAACCATACATCATTATATCATACACAAGACAGAAAGGAAAGAGTATAAGTTGTCGCTCTGAAACATGATGAGGATGAAAAGATCACCAAGGAATGAGGGATATCATCCCAAGATTATATTTTTATCATAAATCTAGAGCGCGTGCACAAAAATGTCATAGAAAATTTCAACATTTCACTGAATCGCGTCAGAAATTCTCATTGTTTTTGCAAATAAGATCATTAGATTTATAGATTTTGATGTAAACCAAAGAAAGAAGATTTTGACCATGTAAGAAAAACATTTCAATATGAATATACTTCCTATGCATGGAAATACCTATTTAACTAAAATAATGCATTTTTGGTGATCAAAGAAACAAATTAATCAATTGCCACACATCAGACGAAAAATAGAATTAATAGTAGAGAATTTACACAAGTAATTTGACTGCAGGGCATCCCAATATGCTCCCATGCAACTGCCTCTGTTCTGTAGTCTTATAAAGATTTTTCTCTCCTTTCTTTGAATTCTTTCAGCCAGTGATCCAATGTCCTTATTAAAGGTAAAGGCTTTCATATTTTGCTAGGAGGCAAAAAAGATTGAAACTAATGCACTATATGAACTTGATGTAGGACAATCCAATTATAAATAGGATAAAAATTAGTTATTTATAATGGGATATTTATGATAAAAATTCTAGTTGTAATATGGTTTATCTCTTTCTATTGTTCTTTCTTGTTTAGAATAGGAGTTCTTTTCTTTATTGATTAGAATAAGATTTCTTCTTTCTTTTAGATTAGAATTTTAGTTTAGTTTCCTTGTATTAGTAAAATTAGGGAATAATCTTGCCTATATATATAAAGGCTTTGTACGCTTTTTCATTATTCAATTCAATCAATTCAATACAATAATAATAGTTTCTAACTTATTAGTTTATTCTTGCTTCAAGAATTTTCAGCTTCCGTACCAGAACATTATAATAACCTATCCCAGATGTCAACATGTTGAAAACTGGCAGAAAAAATTATGCACGTCTTTCCATGCATTGCAAGTTTGCGACTTCAAGAAATCAATGACTATCGTTTATTTTCAACAGAGTTCTATCTTCACTAAATTCTGGTGTGTTGGGAACAAGAACTACAAGACTCTTTAGAGATGCATGTTTATGCATCGTTTGAATTCGGACTAAGAGATCATTAAAACTTTTCACAACTAATTTAACTTGTGTCAGTTGATAGGATGGCTTTCATTTCATCCTTCAGGCTTACGCATGAGAATGAAGAACGCAGTGAAAAATAAGCATCAGACATCTACACGTCCTAGACTTGTTCCACACTTTTCTTAGGCTGCCTGGATGAGGTTCAGATCACTTTGCATTTCACTATAATGAAATACTGCAATATCTATCAACTAAGATTATAATTTGGTAATAAGTGGATTGCGGACGTGGTCAATGTCATATAGTAAAGTACTGCTGCTTAGGTCCAACAGGTTCTACTGTAAATGCCAGAGGTAAGCAACAACTCTACCCAAGAAACAGCTTACAACTTCCATCAAACCCCTCCATTTCCTTTATGCAAGACCACATAGTATATTTTCATCAGCAATTACAAGATAAATTTTTAGATAATGGCTTTTGAGTGCATCAATCATATATCACAATTACCAAAAAAAGAAAATTGCTTTATTACACAAATGATGTTTTATAGTGTGTCCACGCACACATGACATACATATAAAAAAGTACTAATCTGTAAAGTAAATCTTGCTTTAATGTAAAAATAAATTAACTTATTTATTTCCAATTTTGATAAGTAGAAATATTATTTATTTTAAAATAAGTAAAGCTTTTAAGCTTAGACAAACATGCTCATAGTAGTTTGGATTTGTGGTGACTGTTTAGGTTATGATTAGGATTTAGGCTGAACCAAAAGAAGGATGTAATTGATACTTTTAGGAGAAGCGGGGCTGTTGATTCTTGGCAAGCTTTTGAAACCATGTAATAAGGTAAAGAGCAGGAAGAAATGTTAGATTTTTAATAGAGTTCATGCATGATATGCTACCATTTTGATGTTTCACTATGATAACTACCGCTTTTCAGTCATGATCTAGCAGAAAGATGAGCTGATATAACCTAAAAAATTTTAAAAAATCGTTATTTCTCCTAATCTCAAATCAGTGAAAGGAGTGTCACACTTGAATTATCGACATTTTCAATTCAAGCATATCACTTCAACCTCATGCACTACTTTGGCTTTAATCCTTACAACTCGAATGCCAGAGCTAATCTATTACTGATGTGATAATAAGTACAAGTATATACAGGTTGCAGGTTCCACAAAGCTTAAACATGGTATTTCACAAACTCTACAGCAAGAGGGCTCAAAGATATGAAACAGACAAGTATGCATTCAAAAATCCATTAATATAAGATCAACTAAAGAACCATGGAATATGAAGATTCTTACATGGAATGATATGGGTAGAAAAAACTAGACTGGTGTAACGGTAGACAACTTTCACAGAGAAGCTTAAAATAATGACGTGGCTATTTGACAAACACTACAACGAGACGGGTCTAAATTATGAAACAGACAAATATGTACATGAGGTTGAAAATCTATAAATATTAATGCAAACTGAAGAATTATGGGAAAATGCAGATTTCTTTTAATGGAACAGGGTGGGGAAAAAATTACTAGATCTGATGTAAGAGTATGACATCTTTCTTGATATATAAAATTTGACAGCAAACAATATGTAAATGCATTCAAATGCACAACGTGTAAGCTAATAATATATGCCTCAAATAGCACCTATTTTTATAGGCAGGGCCAAATCTCATACCCGAATAACCAAGGTTCCCGTCTTTTAGTGTCATGATGAGCATGTCCCCTAAAGAATGGATAATAGGCACCCACTTGATACCAGCGGACCAACAACTCAGTATCAGGATTACCAAAAAATCCACCAACATCCGCACCTGTGGCTTTAGTGACATCAAAATTAAAGAGATGTATGGATAGAGGAAAATGCAAGCAGATGAAATGTTACAGACCAGAANACCTGTGGATCTAGTATTATCAGAATTAAAAAGATTTGTATAGGTAGAGGAAAATGTAAGCAGAGGAAATTTTACAGACCAGAGAATGATATCCCAGTAAGACCAAGCGTCAAAACCATCGGGATGGAAACTCTTAGGTGATCCCATTCAGCCGAGTTATCCCCTGTCCAGATTGCTCCATATCTTTGACTTCCAGGGAAAAAGGCTCTAGACAAAACAAATGGCCTGTCTTTTCCATCTCCTCGTTTAACCAGCCCATCTGAAGTAGCCATGTGAAAGTAGTAACCATAGGCATTATGCAACTCTCTGTGCTCAACATCATCATGATGTAAAGCATCTCTGGGCATTGAAACCTGATTACAACAAATGAATCTTAACCGGTGGCTATCCAGGATTTGGAAACCAGAGATTTATATTCAAGGGAACTTGGGATTTTCACACAATTTTGGGAGGTGAACAGTACTTCTATTTGAAGATAATTTTAAATTTTAAAGGAAAAAATTCAAAATTTCAGACTTCGAGTAGCCAGCTTCCCCTCCCATGCTGGACACCCTACATCTGCCATAGCAATAACCCAACTAGGAAAATATATTTCAGCAGAATAAATCTTAAGGAACTGAATCCCACCCTCTTCTGACAGTTCTTAATGTCAGCAT
>CAIGRP010124545.1:0-38581 GCA_903798385.1 Fraxinus cuspidata | reverse complement strand
TCAACAATAATAACACTTCATATTTTTCTTTATAAATGGCATTTTAGGTATATTAATAACCTCGTTAAGGATGATTATGGCTCATAATTGATCCGAAAATGTATGTGATACTCAAAACTAGAATTATAAAAGTTCAGTACGATTTAGAAAACAAAGGCGTGTTTATATTATTTTCATAAAGCTACGTGTTTCTGATATTGTCTCTTCATTTTAGTAACACACATTTTGTAGAATTCCAATTACTATCTATTTATTTATCATTCATTTTTACTATATCACAATTTTAGTAACTTATATTTTCTCATAAATAAGCACTAAATTCCTTATACAACCTAATCTAGATCATCAAGCGCAGCTAATTGAGGGTATTTCTATAATATCTATTTACGTCATTTACGAATATATTTTATTCACTAATTATAATATGAATATATGATATGACTTGTAAGGATTGTTGTGCACGTTTGAATTTGAAAAGATTGACACAGCATGCGCGCCTCTATTATTTTGTTAATAACCCTTCATTAGTACTTGACCCAGTGCACGACAAATTAAGGGTCCATTTTGTATATTTAAAATCCACCGATTACAATAGTTATTTCGATAGTTACAAATGATATATGGAAAATATTATGCCCGTTTGCCCTATTAAATTTATAATTCATTTTTCTTTTGTTTTCTTAACAATTACATATTCTCAAATAAAATAATATTATACGCAATTTCAATTTTTTTTTCTTTTTTAACCACGCATTATTCAAAAATATATTATTTCAACAATTAAATTTTTAATAATGGCGGCCAATCTGGGGCTATCTTCTACCATTTTCACTAAAAAAACATTATTCTTTTGTTTGATTCTCATTATTTCCAAAATACGTTTTTTTTTCTTCTTTCTTATCCCACATTTTTTAATAAAATAATATTACATGAAAATTTAAAAAAAAATCTTATTTTTCAACAATACATTCTCCATTAATCTACTATTCTAAAATGCATTGTTAAGAAAAAATGAGGCCCAAACATGCTCTAAGAATAATTAAGAAATAAAAATAGATAGTATATACCAAAATTAAAAAGAAATAAAAATAGTATAACAAAAAGAACACAAGGACTTACATAATCATGAGAAGAAAACACATGAATAATGATATGTAGCCCAACTATATTTATAGTCTGTTTAAACCACATTTATTGTGTAGAATGCTTTTTGGAATAGCAGATTATGGAGAATGTGTGGTTAAAAATGAAGAATTTTTTTAAGTTACGTATACTATTATTTTATTGAAAAATGCGTGGTTAAAAATAAGAGAAAGAAAAATGTATATTGAAAAAAAAAAGGAATAAAAAAGGGCTTAATTACATTTATCATGTAGTGTCACATAGACCTCTTAGTTGGTCTATCGATAGAAATTTATTAAATAAAAGTTGTTATAATAACGGAGATCTTTCCCACTTAAAACTCAACAATAACTAATTCAACAAGTGTGAAGAAAACTATTATTTTTCTTTCTAATTTTCTCTTTGTCACCCCCCCCCCCCCCCACCAAACATAATTGGAGTCTGTATTGTATCTTTCCCACTTAAAACTCAACAATAACTAATTCAACAAGTGTGAAGAAAACTATTATTTTTCTTTCTAATTTTCTCTTTGTCCCCCCCCCCCCCCCCCACCAAACATAATTGGAGTCTGTATTGTTTTTGTACACTTTTTTATTTTCAACTTGGCACTTCTTATATAGTCATCTTGAATCTATGCATTTTACCTTTTACATTTTGTTCGATGTGAAGACCGTCGAATTCCATAAGTCTTCTAATAAGAGAATGAAAAATCTTAGTAAAAAAATTGAATTGACGTGACTTGGCATCAACTTATTATTATTAATTTTTTTAACACCGTGTTAAAATGAATACTTACTCAGACAATGCATGAGTGTGCTATGCGGAATTTTGACAAAAATAATAAGAAGACGCGTGCAACAAAAATTTAATCAATTATTATATATATTAGTAAAGAATAAATCAAAGATCATTTAAATATCAATTTGTATATCAAAATAATAATGTATGATAATAACTAATTGATTGGTGAGTCAATGATCTAATCCCTTAAAATTAAAGAATCGGTGTGCTAATTACGATGCTTTCTGCTCATTATTTCATGTATTTATAAGTGAAATGCTGAAAGAGCATTCTTACTTTTACTTATTATATAAAAATGTATAGAGATAAATGACTAAAAAACTACCAATAAACATATATATAACACTGAATTTTAACTTAAAACTTTGAATGAGAAACTTTACTTCATCTACTAATTTACTTTATTTTTTTATATATCAAACGTATACTTAAAATGGAAACAAAAGTGTGCATTCTTTGATTTGAGATGTTAATTTCTTACAAATAATTAAAGAAAAAAAAATTTTATTTGTGTCCCATTCAGAGTTCAATGTATTAAATCCACCTCAATAGCTCTGTGTATAAAAAATATTTTTTAGCATCTAGATAAGGTTTTTGAAGCTTGAAAGAAAGGTGATGTTTTGTTGAAACAATTTTGCTACACTTATATTATGATTGACAGATTTGTTTACACTTTTTGACATGACACAATTTTACTATTGATTTTAACAATACTTATTTTAATCAATGATTTTGACATCTCAAAGAGTGTCTAATTGTACATCTTGTGCAACTTAATTCTTGTTGAAATCGATAAGAATAATGTTATAAGCAATGAAAGCTATCGGTAGTCTTTTTATATGACATATATGTGACGGTTTGTGATTTGATGCATTAATTAAATTTTTTTATTGACTTGTGTATTAAATTACAAACCGCCGTATATATATACGAAATGAGATTATCGATAGTTTTGACTACAGATAACATTATTCAATTAAAAAAAGATGGTATTCGAAAATGGAAAGTGATAACGGCATATTTCACTTCATGACTGGTCAATCCGACACAGAGGTTGCACGTGGAACCATCGTCCTGGTGATTATTTTGGATCTAGGGTTTGATTTATATATTCTACATTTTTTTTTTCTCAATCTAGAATAGAAACATACCTTTCATTGTTTAGAGGTTGTTTGGCCCCATTTTAAAGAAATTATAAATTTTAGAATAGTGATTTGATTGAAAAATAATGAAAATTTTTAGATTCGTGTGTAATATTATTTTATTTGGAGAATGTGTGGTTAAAATTAAGAAAGAAATAACTTATAAAAAAATTAATGGAGGCCAAACACCAGCTTAGTTGCATTCTTGCCTTGATTAATTTAATTAAACATCATTATCTTTTTCATTAGGCTACAAATGTCGTACTGATCATAGTGTGTATTAGTTTGTGTATTCTGATGAAAAGCACTCAACTTATACCATAATTTTTCATAGGTAGTAAATTTCTGATTCTATATATATATATATATATAGCAATAAAATTGCAGTAAGAAAAAAAAAGAATATTCAAAAATTGTAGAGGTTCGTCTCAATGTGAAATTGCGTCATCTTTCATTATTATATTTATTTATTATAATGAAAAAAGTTTACAAGAGAAAAATCGCACACCATATGTTTTTTAAACTCTCTCTTGCTATTGATGATTAAATAACCCCTAATGATGGCTCCCTATTCATAAGAAAAATCGAAATTAATACTGTGAAATTTTTAAACTATCCTACGTACGGACTTGACATAGAGAATACTTTGACAATTTTTATTGAAGTACATACTTTCATGGGAGAAACTATCAATCCGTCAACAAAACTCACCTTACCATAACACGAAAGTATACATCTCTAGGAGCCTCAGCAAATCAAAGAATCTTATAGAAATAAACCTAACTATAAGTATCTCCATAATCTAGTGATAAGTAAGTAGGACTCAATATTAATGAGTTTGAGGAAATGATTCTCGATGTTGATTTATTCAATCAAGTCTAGAAAACCCTATATGGCTTCATTGGATTCTTGATAAAAAGAAATATAACTATACAACCACCCAACAAAGATTTAAAAATCGCATTAATCCTATAGCTGGAAGGCAATATGTTGGAAGACAGAGATTCACAGGGAGGAGAACCGTCGAATGTCCGATCCAAGTGTGTATAAGCTGTGACCGCATCCGGATTAACCCGGGTAGCGAACAGGGGGAACACTGTCACTCCTCATGATTAGTCGGACGAAACTTGGACACTTGAGTCATAAAAAAAAAAGAAAAAAAAAGCATCAATCCCTTATAATTACTTAAACTGCTAAAATAATAAAAATATATTAAATTTGCAAATCCTCAATAAAATATACACAACAATGAAGCTCGTGAACAATGAAAACTGAATTTGAATCAGCAGTTTTCAATAACGACAACACGAATTGTGAGGAAAATGTTATCACTTCAAAGATTGAGAGACAAAAATAGAAAATTTCATTTTCAAGAATTAATGATAAATTAAAATATGCACACACATATATATTTTAAAATCATTATTGTATTCAAATTAAACTAAAATGTAGTTTGAACAGCAGGCAATTCTTCAAAGTCCAAACCCTAATACAAGGATTGATGTGAAATTTAGTATGAATCCTTAAGGAAAANCCCCCCCCCCCCCCCCCTCTTTCTTTCTTCTTTTTAATTAATTTGAAGTTAAGTAACGACAAATACGTGTATTTACTAGGACGAAGCCACTAGGGATTAAGAAATAGAAGTTTGTTTTTGAAGTTTTATTTGACCAAGATCCAACATGTAGCCACATATGTAGAATTGTGAGCATATATTTTACCTTAAATTGGCAATGTTTGCATAATCGAAGAACCTCTAAGTTCTTAGTATTGATTTATGCATAATGATTATGAATCAAAAATCGAGTGAATAGGAATATACATCGACAAGTAGAACTCATAAAGGAAGATGTGTTTTGCGAGAATTAAAGATGGGCTTTGAGGGGGCGATGCAGTTTTAATATACCATAAAATATCTAATTATTTTATACCATCCAACAAATGTAATGATTAATTGAATGGATTCATAGGAAATAAAGATTCATGTGCTTATCCTAAAAATATTTTTAAAAAGTTTATTTTATTTGTTATAATTTTTGTTGAAAAGTTACAAATGTATACGAATATATCGCATATATGTGAAAGAAATTGCTTTATAGCTAGATTTCTAGAAATTCCTTTGAATAAAAATTTTAGTATATTGATTAAATAGTTATCGCCATCCATAAATTGTTTATATCAAAAGTTGAATTTAATCGATTTCTTTATTAGACTATAATGCTTCCTTTATTTGTTTGTCTAATTCGAGTTCAGAATTTAGAAGCTGATCGTCATAAGTTTACCCTTTGAACACATATATGTAGATGTGAGACAAGTATCAATATTCTTATGCGCCCATATCGAGTGGTTCGATACAAAGACAATAGAAATTGCCCAAACAAGAACTTCCCTCAAAACATTTGGCTTTTCAAGAATGTGAAACTTCATAGCTGAAAAAAATGCAGAACACTAGATATATTACTTTTCTTCTTTATGAATTGGACTTTTGACCTGTATTGACCTGAAAGCTAGCCAAAAATTCGAGGAATAAAGTTACATATATCCCATCAAAATAAGCTCTTTGAGGATAAAAATGTGACAAAGAAAGTTAGAAATATTGAGAACTTTGAGTGAAATAAAAAAGAACTGTGGTGGTAATATTTACATAACACCCTTGAAACAATTTTTTGAAAATTCTGAAGTCAAAAATAAATAAAGAAAAGAGGTGGATTAAATTGTAGGAAAAAAAAGATGTGACAAAATTATATCACGCGTAAATAGGTGAGACCAAGGATGGCAAAAAAAAATTTACCTGGACCCGTCCAATATTGTCCAGCCCTGAATAGTAAGCAAGGTGGGAACGGGAACAGTCCCTATCCCAAAGTCTCTGTACTCACGATCTCAAATCTTTTTATTTTATTTTATATTTAATATATTTTAATGTAAATTGTATTTAAAATATTAAATAATAATTAAATAATTAAACATGTAAATCGAGACTTTTGATCCTGCCACACCTGCTCATGCCTTCCAAAAATCCCCAATGGGGCAAGTATAGACTGTATGGTAATGGTTGCTCCAGCCACAGCCCAACCCATTGCCATTTTTAGGTGAGGAGTGTCAAGTATTAAATGAAAAAAAAAATCGCCTACATGAAGGAGGTGTTTGATAGATATTATTGAGGAAAAAATGTATTTTTAATAGTGATATGATGGAAAATATGTGGTTAAAAAGTAAGGAAAAATTATTGGCGTAATGAAAAATATTATTTTATTGAAGAGTGTGGTTGAAAATGAATTTTGAAAGAATGTGTGTCAAACATGGGCTAGTGTTGAGACACTAAATTGTCTTTACACTCTCATTTGTCTCGAGTCTGAGCACCCTTTTGGCAATTCAAAACATTCAAATGGATCATCCATTTCTCGTCAATTTTTCTACGTTACTCACTCCTTTATTTCAATATTCACATTAATAATCACTCGTGTGAGGATATCAACGAATCGAGCAGGGCCAACGCGCGAGCTAAAACTTGAGGCTCATGCTCGACTCGAGTAAAAATTATTCGAACTTTATTTTGCCTAGTCAAGCCGAGCTTTTACTCGATCAAAAAAATTAAACTCGACTCGAGCTTCCTGCTCGAGCCTAGCCGACTCACGATTTTATTTTATTTTATTTTTAATTTTGTATAAAAGCAGCTAGCTGCCGCCTACTTAGTTTTTTTTTTTAATTTCTTTTTATTAATAAAAGCCAACAAATGCAGCGTGTAGCTGCCTAGTTTATTTATTTATTATTATTATTATTATTATTTTGAATCTGACTTGTTGGCCGAAAATAGCCCGTGATGAGCCACACGAGCTCGGGCCAACACCCAAAGTGAGGATCAGCCCAAGACTCAAGCCAGGCCGGTTTACTTTCCCCCGGCGAGCCACGGACCATCGAACTGGTGAGCGAAATTGACACCCCTACTCGTGTGATAAAAACTCAACTAAAATAAGTAAAAATATTATAGAATACAAGGAAAAAAACAGCTCGGCCCATATTTTAGGCATCTGGTCTGTACACACCTGAATGCCTATTGTTCAATTTAAGCCTCTAAGCACCATATAACCATAGAAAATGGTATGTAATATACCATTACAAATAATATTATTAATTATGAGAGAAAAAAAACGACCATTGCATAAATACAAACAAAGATCAATACTTCCAACTTCCCACACTCACAAACTCACACAAAAAAGGAGAAGAAAACAAAACAAAACAAAACAAAGCAAACCGACCGATTGCCTTAGTCAAATGGGCGGAGAGCAAAAACTACAAACTGCACAAGAAACACAAATTATCGACTATTTTTGTTTCACCCTGGAAGAAATTCTCCATACTGTAGAAAACCGTCAAGGCTAGTTATTAATCTGGGGTTGCAAAAGCTGCATTAGTGACCACAATACATCCATCCGATGCATGCTTCGATTGTTCTGTCCCTAAGCAAAAGTATTACATTACAAGGTTCAAAAACTTACATTAAGATTCTGCAATAGTAAAATAATGTACAGTTCATGTCCAATTAATGTTTTTCCACATATAGCAAGAAGTTGGTCCGATTTGTAATAATAATTTTACCTCGACCACAAAGCACATCCACATCTTATTTCCGTAGGCTTCTGTTACGCCTTTCAAAATTATCAGACCCAAACTTCTGATGGTTTCTGCTACATCGAGAAAATGCCTCTGTTCTTCACATATCATCTGCATCATTCGAACTAAACAACCATTAAATGAAAAACAAAATGGACATAATTTCTTTGTTTCATTGTTGCCAATCTGGGTGTTTTCATTTTTCTTTACCAAACTCCAAAAGATTTATGGAGTATTAATTAAAACACGTCCTTACCTTCACCAGCATTTGGCCGTTCATATTTATATTTTCTACAACTATTGGGCAAGCCTTCGGGTTATTTCCCACTTCCACAGCCCAGCTTGAACCTTGCTCATTACTGGAAGATCCTATACCCATGTCCTTGTCAAGCAACTGCAAAATCACAGATAATATTTTCTAAATCTGGTAGATACTCCAATTCTATTGCTACATTCATGGACTTTTTTTTATTTTTTCCCGGCATAAATGATTACGAAAATAATAATATTTTCTATTTGCCGGTAGCCAAGTTCACAGTGATCACTTGACAGAGATCAGAAATGATAACATTGCTAGTCATCTCATGAGAACCGTCTCTTTAAAGAATTCGGGTACTTCATAGTAATATGCATAAAAATGAATATATATATATATATATATATATATATAAAGGAAAAAAAGAAAAGAAAAGAAAAGATACAAGGAAACAGAATTAAAGATTCGACACCAGCGTGCTTCACTTTGTATTACCTGGCAGGGCTGTGCAAGGAGACTCGAAAACTGCAGAAAAAACCCAACCAACCGAACCCTACCAATTTGAAGTTGCAGGCAGGCTATTTTTTGTAAGAGAAAAATGTGATAAGAGTCAAAAGGATTTAATCACGGAGCCATATTGAGCCGCTAGTACCCCGTAACCAATACGACTTTAGGATAGCAATTCTTAACTCTAATTTTCTTCATGTTAAATAAATTAATAATAGTATTTCGTTATTTGAATTTTGCCATGTGAAGTAGTTTATAGATTCTTAACAAAATAACAATTTTTCGCAACAAAAAATCCTCTAGGATAAACAGAAGAATTGAATATGAACTCCAACAACTTGATAATCTGACCTAAATCTTCCTTCAGGCCTGAACCACAAAACAAACTAAAACCAAGAATATTCAAATTGAACTAATTGATTCATCATTAAAAAGGTTTGGCTTTTGTTGAGCCTCTCAATTTGGTCTAAAATTCTGAACAACTTCTTTAGAAAATCAATTCTAAGAGATGCAGTCAATCTGATCTTGTATAATCAAGTCCCTCAATCTCCATACAAATGCGCCAATATTAATGGCCCCAGTTTATCACCCACACCAACTTGAGAAGCTCTTTATAGCTTTTAAAATCCTTATTTATGAATAAAATACGAGAAGTTCGGTTAAATGACAAAATGACCATTATATGAAGGTATCAGAACGAGGATCTTACGATAAGTGGTCATACTACTATGGATAATATAAAAGATGAGAACATACGCTAACAAGTGGATGTGGCAGCAAGTAGGAATAAATTAAGATGACGACTTGGGTGGTTAGACTGAGTAACATTAAAATCCTTACCTTTGATGTCGAGCATCTATTTAGCTTGTCAGCATGCGTTGTAACGCTTTGCATAAAAAGCATGTGCTTAATTGTTCTCTCCAGAAGTGAATCAATACTGCACTGTGTCAGTCAGAAATTTCAATACATAATACATTAAAAAAAAAAAGTTTCAAAAGGAGGAAATTCAGGGGTAGAAGTTACCTTTGATCCATTGGGAACAAGCTCTCGTAGTTCCTTGATTCGATCTTGGATCAATTGTCTGTCCCTTGGCCTAGGCCTGCAACTTTCACCAGGTCTGGCCCTCTTTTTGGTTATCTTAACCTGTTCTCTTGTCCTCTCTGAATATTCACTCCCTCTACTAGAACTGGTTGATGAAAAGCCTTTAAAAGAATGAACACCGCATGTGGCTGAGGAATTAAAGCTGTTCATTGAGTCTCGGTCAAACGAATAACCTGCCGAACTAACAGTGCCCACATCACTTTTGCAAGTCTCCAGTGTTTTTTCAGCAGTCAACATGGATTTCTCGCTGTAAATATCATCTCCGTCATGACTAATTTTACCCACCACTGCATCCAGAAGGTGCTCGGAATCATAGTTTGCTATCAACAAATTGCTACTGCCCATTCCCTCGGAAATCTCAATAGCCATTTCTGACCCGGTTTTTTCTGCCTCCCTATCACAATGAGTATTCTGTTTCCGGAAAGCGGGTCCCAGTGCTTCATACAGCTCATAGTCAGCAGCAAAACTTATAGGTGTACTTCGTGAATCCAGTTCATTAGACTTAGTTATTGATTCTAAGTTTTTCTCTATATCTTGATTCAACTGCATATTAGAAAGTTCTGGTGCACAAAAGACCCCAGCTTGATCCTTACCAGCTGCAGGGTCAAGTCTTTCCGAAGGAAAGTATGGCATTTCTATATCAGAATTATTGGTTGGGAAAGTGGCATTATATAAATTACACCCTTCATTGTTGGTATCTTTGACAAATGATGCGCTGATATTTTTCGAATCCCCCCAGTCAGTAGTTCCACCTTCACACTTTGTCTCGGTAAAAGATTCCATCTCTACTTGTTTCTGTTCCCTAATGAGAATATTTTCAGAACTTAATGGAAATGAATTCTCGCTTTCACCAAACCCTGGCATTGAGTATTTATCTTCTTCACGCATATTCAGTTTAACTAACCTATTGGAAAAACCTCTAGGTGGAGGGGAAAAATAAGAATGGTTACGAGGTTTCCCAAGAGATGGAAATATCTGAGACCGCGAGTTCATTTCGTCCTCGTGAAGAAATCTATCCATAATGGTCATGCTGCTACCATGAAAACCTGCTGAACCTGAAGTTCTTGTGCCGATATCTGACTGGTAAAGAATATAACACCATAAGATGTGGGAAGAAAATTATTCTACTTGCACGTTTTTCTAAGCTTAAAGTGACTTATAGGTAAATAAGTTTGTTTTAGAACAAATAATCATTTTGTTGGTCAAAATTAGAAATAAGGAAGCTACTTATTTTAACAAAAAAGGTAGAAGTTACTCTTAAACTAACTACTCTGTTTTACTTGAAAGTAAGAAAAAAGTGATACCTCCGAACATAAAAGAGAAGTAACATGTCCTATAATTCTTTAACAGCGCTTTTACTTTTTCAAAGCTTAGCTAAAAATGCTTGTAGTGAGAAAGAGATTCACCAGACAAGAATTCTCCATGCTACTTTGTCTTGATTGGGGTATAAAACCAGCTAAAGAATCATGAAGCATAGAAAAGACGCGTCTGATATGGCTGACCAGCTTCAAATCCTCGGCAATCTGATCTCCCAAACAAACATGACAGGACAAAATACAATGCAAAAATTCTGTTAACACAGCAGGATACGAGTACAAAAAGAAAGGAAAGAGCTTGTAGAAACTCAAGCAGTCGGGATAATCCACATTGATTTTTGACAATATTAAAGCCTGAGTTTTCAAAAAGCAATGGCTTACTGTCTCTTAATTGCCTCTTCGGCTGACATACAGGTCCAAAGGTGATGACCGCAAGCAAACATACAACACATTCATTATGTCATATAGGTCAAATGCTTTTAAAAGTAAAAGAGTGATAGCTGATAGTAGAAACAAATGAAGTTATCTGTTCAGCACTGTGCAACTTTAACTACCCAATAATTAAGTAGGTTAGATTAAAAATAACATACATACGACGACCTAAAAATATAAATGACATCATATTACCTAAAGAGCAATTAAAAAAGGTAAGATTTGAACAGGAACACTGTCTTGTTCTATATGAGTTTGTGGGAAAAATAATTACAGATACAGCAATATTCTTAAAGTTTGAAGTTGGACACAGAACTCAAAACATTGATGCATTGCGTTTTATGTTAATATTGGAATCCATATTTGGCAGATCTTTTTAGCATGTATATAAATACTCCAATATAATGGATGCAAATCATTAGGACGATGATCAAGATAATAAATGCAGATCAACATACCTTATGTAAGGAACCAAGTTGTATAACTCCATATGGAATGACAGCCACCACTGCAATGGTCTGCAAGAGGTAAATTTCATTAAATATATTCCTCCAAAAATCCAATTCCAAGGTTCCATGTAGAAAAACGCTCACTGAATGAAGCTCCATCTTTTGAGATTTTTGAAAAAAAAGAATGAAATTTTTTTATAACAACAGGACATTATAATTTTGACTTAACCATTCTCGACAATCAATATGAGACCATTACCAACTCTTTTTGGACAAAGGTGCATCAGCTCATTCAAATAAGAAGATGGTGGTAGACTAAGTCAAAAACTTGTGAACCAAAACAAAATTCGAAGTTATTTAACTTAAAATTTAGTTTCTCTTTCCTTCCTTCCTATAATAAGGTTCTAATTATACTAAACAATAAAGTGGCAGTTTGAGTTACTCCTTAAGCAACTTGGTTGCCATTTCCTATGCAACCTTCAAAAAGCATTTTTTATTGGTTGACAATTGAGAACTGGTAAACCTACAGATAATGAATTGCTACTATTCATGAACATGTTTTTTATTTCTTTTTTGGCTGGTGACACCCGATCATCTAACTTCATGTGAATTGCAGCAACTTTCAGGAATGGTATAGCGGGACTTACCTTAATCCCAGCTGAAAAATGATCTTGCCAACCATCAAAGCACTGGACAGCACCAAACATATTTAATTAGAATGACAGTAACAAACTAAATCATACATTGTAGTAAGGAAGTAAAGAAAAGATTACACCCTAGAGACCATTTTCACTGTTTTTCTTCTGTATTAGCTTGATCTACATATTTAATCGACTTCCATAAATGAATCATCCTCCCAAACTAACGCTACAATCAAATAATCATGTCGAATATGAGGGAACTATTCGATCCCAATCAATAAAAAATAGAACACTTGAAGCCAACATATTAAACATTGGAACCCAAGATTTCAAAGCATTATAGTTTAACAACTCTTGAAAAATAAATAGCTATTTAACCCAAGATTTCAAAGCATTATAGTTAACCACTCTTGAACAATAAATAGCTATTTATACATAATTGTTTCCCATAGTACCCTCCAATTTTTAACACTAGTGCCAGAGATAAGAGTGACATAATTGCGCGATAGAGGAATTACAAAATTCAGTTCATCATCAGAATAATTTAGAATGTCCAAAAAATTTCTGACCTCAGATGTTGAGGGAGAATCCGCTACATGCTTATCCAAAAATACCCACGAATGCTTCCCAGAAACAGCCACCTGCCCAACAATGCTGCCAAGCAGAAACATATAAGAGGTATATAGAAGAAACAGTTCTTAATTTACTGCATTGTACATTAACAAAAGATTAGTAACCACCACCAACATTAATGCAGTATCAACAAGAATTAGCTACATAGTATTTAAAGTTTCAATTTCATGAAATGCGTCGAAGTTGTTTCGAAAATAAGGCTAGAAGCAGACATATAAAGCAATAACATAAATTGATGGCATTTGAAGGGGAATGCCACATCATACTCTAGGCACTTTATCCAAACTAGAGTTATAAAGTATCTTAATTATCCTAGGGCAAAAAAGAAGCATCTTAGTTATCCAAACTCGAATTATATACAATCTATTAATTGAGGGAGCATGCGACAAGAATTATAAAAACTGGCATACCCTTCCCCTAGAGAATATGCTTGATATGACATCTTAGCCACAGCTAATCCGAGAGGATCATGAGAAAAGGGACCATCATGCACACTGCTCACTGTCTCATTGAATCGCTTCCTTTCTGAGTATTGGTTGTTGTCGTAATAGGCGTCCTCGCAGGTCAACATCCTGTGTGAAATTCTAGATAAAGGAAAACTGTTGATGGCACGAATTGTACTTATAATGAGAAAAGAGAAAATTTTAATTAACTAATCTACAAGATAAATCAATCAAGAAATATGACAACCTTGGGAACTGGAATTTTAAATAAACATGAAAGATATATATTGCCAAGTTCTTCAGCAATCTCATAGATAAAAAACATCCTTACATAATACATTGTACAAAAAGATGTACAATCAACATGTTGGTTATAGTGAAAGTGATTCGAGAGGTAATGTTGATGATCATAAAAACACTTCATGATATGTTTTCAACAATGGCTCAATCAATGTCATGAGCTTCAAAGAAGCAGCCTATAGCAGCTCTCGACTATTGCAGCCGAATACAATTGTTTGCCGATAGCTGGTTGCAAACATTAAGGTTGAGATGGGCATTGAAGAATCTAAAGTGTCCTCAAGACAAAGGTACATCTTTATTTGGTGATAATAATTCAACAATTGTTCTTGCAAAGAATCCAGTTTTCCATGGCAAAAGCAAACACGTCATAATCAAGTATCATTTCCTTGGAGATTTGGTCAAGGATGGTGAAGTTGTTGTCAAGTCCAGTAAATCCCAAGATCAACTAGCAGATTTTTTTACAAAGGCATAGAAGATTGAATGCTTGGTGTTTTACCGGTCGAGATTAAGGGGATGTTAGAAAAATTATAATCTAGACATTAATCTTATTGTAGGTTCATGTATGTATTTATGGATATTCATTGTGTTACGTTTAAGGTCGTGCATTGAGGTCACCTTATTCTAATTGAGTAGGAGAAGTCTTTAGTTGTTTTCTCACGCAATTGTAATAAAGGTTTCAAATATAATAAGAGAATCACATTGATCAAAGAGAATAAACTTTCTCTCTTGTAATATATTTGTGAGTTTGAATGCTAGGGTCCTTGAGAGTCCACCATCATTTCTAACAATAATAGCATTCATCGATACCAACAACTCTTGTGTAGTAGCTTTAGCTGACAAGTTACAGTCATCAACATCCTCAGCTTCAACCCCATCTCCCAAAATTTCTTCTTCGATATGCACAATATGAACCATTTCTGCATTTATCATATAACATAACAAATCTGTGCTTGCCACATAATATGAATCCCGGAAATTAGTGTTCTGGATCTCCAAGAATTCTTCTTTAGGATTTTAGCATTTAGTATCTGCAATTTTCACTTGAATCATAACCTCCACATTCTATTACAACCTAATATTATATGGAATGCAATGGTTAAAGGATGTTGAACCTCCATCCACAATAATACTCCCATCCCTCAAACTATTAACTCTCCCTCTGTCCACAATTGAGTGTCTTAATTTAATTTGGCAGGCATAGTATATTCTTTTTACCACACAATAGGTCAACTAAGGATGATGGGGAAAAACGCCAAACACTTCAGCCTAATGGGAATGAGCAATGATAAAATCACAAGATGAGGAGCCCCAAAAGATGGGTAAGCTTTTCAGCCCGTAGCTCTCTGCCACATCGTAGGGCGGAGCTCGTGTGGAGATGCACCACCAAAGACAAGGCAGGGGGCTCTCCATCACTAGGAACACAGTGTCTATGGTCTTGTAATCTAAGCTCATATTAGCTGGTGCTTTGGTCTTCCATTACAACTTTTCAGTACTCATTGTTACCCTCAAGAAGACACATCATGTAATCTAAAAATTCCCCTTTTTCTCTCTGTTGTGGCACTCTACTTGATCTCCACTCTAATTCACCATTAATTCAAATATCCGCTCTTAATTTAGCATTTTTTGCAAGGATTTTACTCAAAAGGACAATGATTTCTTTCATCTTATCTCAAAAACAATAACAAATAATTTGATATTGTGCATTTAACCAATCAAACAACTAGCTAACTTATAAAAGCAAATGAACTTTACAAAGTAATTCTCCGTTATGACTATTTTTCAAGAAATTAAACCATTATAGAGTGAGTATATCAAAATCATGATGTATCTCGCATCAAGTAAGAATGACATTCAAAACAAGATAAAAGAATACAAGGACTCACATTCGTGATCGATGCTTGAGCTTCCAGAAAACTGCATACTTCCAACCAGTGTTGAAACAAAGGCTCCTCAACACTTCGCCCAAATGACTTCCCATTATCCCTTCTCCCAGTGAGTTAAGATCCTAATCCCCAAAAAACCAATCCTAAATGTAATGAAACCCAAAAAAACCTAGGTTCACCCCCCCTCTTTTACGTATAATTCCAAACCCTAGCTCCCTCTGTAAGATCCTCTTCCAGCCTGTTTCCTTCTCAACCGTCGTTTTATTGGGGGGCCCACCGTTGGCAGCAACATCCTATCATCATTTCCCATCCTCCCTTCAACTCTCACTCTTGCTAAAAACCCAAATTCACCAATAAAACTATAACCTTTCTTGAACTTACTCATAAACATTCAACAGAACACAAACACGTAGCATGGAAATCCACATACCATTCATGCCATTCAAGAAATTTTCCATAGCTGACGAATGTCTTCAACTTCAAGAAAATTATAGAAACCCTTCAGATATCTAGAACTCAAGATACTATAAACCGAGATCCTTACGAATACCTATAATCAAAATTCACTATATCAATCACAACGCTGAAACCAATTCTCCATGCGTACCAGTATCTTTGAAACAATATTCTTCAACTACAATAAGATTTTTTTAAAGAAATGAAACCCTTAAGAAATCTTGAATTGAACAAACCAAAAGTGCTATTCATCGGATATCAAGTGACACTGAGAACTCCATTTAACAGTTTCTAGGCTCTATCAGGATCAAGAATTTAATAGTAGAGAGAGGTATTTTAAAAAATCACCCCTCTGTTTCCTATATTCTTGATTTTTCTTTGCGGGTTCTAACAGAAAGCTGTTTCAGAAGAGTACCTTCGGCGCTCTATAGCAAAACCATAAAGGACAGCATTTGCTGCCATTTTCTTTTACTTCGAATATTAAATACTACAAAAACAATGTCATTTCGTGTAAAAGGATGCCTAATCCCTCAGTGTGTGTGTTAGAGAGGGTGATCAAATTGAATGGAATTCCATTTTTTTCAAACTCAAAAGCATTGCTTTATATGCAGAGCATAAGCTTTTTCTTGAATGCACAGTGCGTCGATCTAATATCAGCGGCGATGCGCAGTACGCACTACCTTTTTGTCCTGTCCGCATGATGGAGAAAGACCTTTATACCCTTCGCCCCCCTCTCAAATCATTGTACCAGCACTTACGGTAATAGGCGTATCGTCCAGCGACCATCAATTGTACATTCGACCCACCAATCAGGTAATCAGGAATGGACACAATTGATACTCTGTCATTCTAATGAGAGTACCGAATCGAATTTCCATACATAGGATCAAACGGTTCGATGATAAAATCGAATTGGACTAGAACCAATTTGTTTTGGTTCGGTTGAATCCTCTTATTGGTTAAAAAGGAATTGTGAAGTAAAACTTATCTGCAAAATTTAGTATTCTACTTTGTACTTTTTGTTTCAAGAAAAATGTTTTATCTAAGATCATGTTTATTCATGTGAGTTAATAAAAATTAATGTGACATATAATTATTACTAAATTATAAAAAGTATTTTTGGAATCAAGTTAATTTTCTTTATCTATGAATATCAAAAAAGTTACAAGGTAAAATAAGTATGTAAAAAAAAATTTCTTACGAAGTTTCATATAAAGTAGGTCAAATGACTTAAAACTTTCAAAATTTTAATGTAAAGTAGAACTTTAGACTTGCATGTAAAGGGGTTTGGATAGTTAAATGACAAAAATTTATATATATAACATAATAAAAAGGTTGGACCATTTTACAATATACGTGTGTGTACACTAAAGAGATATTAGAACTTGAAACAACTAAATCACTAGTCAAAAGTCCTTCCACTTTACATTCAAGTATTGAGATTCCCTAATTATGTGATGTACATAAAGTTTCTAACATGATATCAAATGTTTTTTTTTTTTGTTTAGAGCATGCATCTTTATAGATTTCCAAGCATAGCTTGTTTTAAATGCTTTGGAGGGTTAAAAATTCCAATTGGATCAAAACAAAAAGTTGAGATATAGATTCCACTTGCGCGATGGAAATGTGCAACAAAGCTTCCTTGCTAAAAACAATACATAAAAATACTCAACTTATGAGTACAATCAATTGTCGTGAACGAAAAGACAAAATACATGACATTCAGATATCATGCATGTGATGAATGAGGTCATGATCTTCGAACTCAATCCCTAACACTTCCAGTAGAGCGTCTACGATGCCACTAGTTTATAATAAAAGAGTCAAAAATGGATCCCACTCAAAATTATGCAAAAAATAGCCATGTTCTAACAGAAGGTCCAAGAGGAATGGAGAAAATTGTCTTTCCGACATACGGCACCAAAGTCTTGGTGCTTGAAGTCTAGTGTTAATGATGTGGATGATCTTTTATCAAGAAGTGCATGACATAGCTATGATACCTAACTTGTTATACTCTGAAACTCAAGATAAAAAAGAATTTTTAATACGTTATTGATAGAAAATATAAGTATTTTTTATATAATTTGATAGAGTTTGAATATGACTATGAAACCAAATTGGCTAGTAGAGTTTCTCCTTTGTAATTTTTTGTTCAATATAAAAAAAATTTTGTTCCCCTTGACTGCCATTGGGCACAAGATCCTACCTCGGTAGATCACTTTCTATTAGGTGAATAAAAGAAGAAGAGTAGTTACACACTATTTTTATTTGTCTTCTACTCATTTGTTGGTTTACTTATAGATCAACTTAGTATTATCGTTCGATTAAGGACACTGTGTAAATTTGTTTTGTAAAATGAAATTTAATCAAACTTTCAAGTCAAGGGTTAACTTCTTGTCATAACCTGGTTCGATTATACTTTGGCCTTGCGTAGATGCTAATTAAGTAGGTCGTGATAGGCACAGTTTTTTGTCTTCACACTTTGTCAATCATCCTGTTTAATATACTTTAACCATAAAAATAAAAAGCTAAACCATTCTTTTTGAAAGGAAAGGAAAAAAAAAATATATATATATACATATATATATATATATATAGGTGAAAATGAGAGGGACTTGATGAGGTTAGTCCACTTTTATGGCAAACAATATGATTTCTGTGTGTAGAAAATGCTTCTTATCTTCCATCATCTTCTCTTTTGTAAAACCATGAAACTTATTCTCCAAAAACACTTTTTTTAACACTCATTTTTACTGCTAAAAGTTGTCAACACCTCAACTGCTATTGTCTCCCCTCTTAACTTTTATGGGCTTTTTTCATTTTGATTTTGATTATCAGCCCACCGACAGTGATTGAGTACTGTCATTATATTCAAGAATGATGGTGGCTCCTGCCCCGTCTCTATCCAAATATTACTTTCTTACACATAATTGAAAAAAAAAAAAGTTACTTATTTTGATAATAAACTTTTAGAACACGAACTTATTTTCAAATTTGACAAAAGAATATTTGTTGTGAAGCTTTCTTATTTACTTATAAGTAAAATTTTACGATTTTTTATTGAACTATAACCAAGCTAGATAAGAGTTTTTAAGCTACTATTAGTACAAGGATGGAGAGTTTGGCATGATCCCAAACATACAGATTAAGCCCATTTTCTAGTAAATTTTGATAAAAGACGATAAAATGTGTGGTTGAAGAGTTGATAAAAGTTGTGGTTCCTATGAAATGTGTACTTAAAATTAATTGTTGATTTTTTAAGTCACACCAAACAAGGGCTATAAAAAATAATAAAATAAAATAAATGATTGTTTTCTATAAATTGGAGTTTGACTTATATTAATCATTTTCCTCTATTTCAATTTATTCCTACTTATCTTCTCAAATATCCAATGCGATTAAATCATTTACAATCATAATATTTCATGTTAATTAATTTTGGTTCTCACTTTTTTGGATATGTGGTAGAATGCACAATGAGTTAAGTCACCATTGTCTTAATTTATTATCTACCAATGCATACTATAAAAAAGTAATTATTAATGTTATTAATTCATAATCATTCTATCATATTTTAGACTTTTACTTTTGTCTAAAAAGTTAAGGAGGATAATAACTTAAAATTTAGTATTAGGTAGCAATGAAGAACTAACAAACAAAATAAGGGGAAAAAAAGGGGAGAGAGTGACAAGATGACATGTTTAATCATCAATTATAAGGATCATGTGTGACACTGTATCTCAAAAAGATACAATCTGTCTGATGTTACGACATCGTTTTACCTAGGTAATTAAAACTATTAAAGGTCCTAATCATTAAATTATACTAGTTAAAAATAATGTTAATAGAGAATTATTCTTCTAGGGTTCCATATGTTTTTGGCTTTGATGATTTTCATTCATGTCAATTGAAGGTAAACATTTATTTCCAGAGTTTGTAAACTTTTAGAGCATGTACAGCTAAGCTTAAAAGGATGACATATAAGTAAATAAGTTTTTAAAATGAATAAAAAATTTATTAGTAAAAGTTGAAAATGAGTAAGTTTCTTATTCTAACACTAAAACAATAATTAATTTCAAAATCATTAAGTTTTCTTTACTTCAAAATAAGACGTGTTTTAAAAAAAGTTACTTAAAAGTAATTTACTTCTTATAGGATTAGCGAAACGTGGCTAAGTGGCCGTTTGGCTTGATGGCTTTTAAGAAATGAAAATGAGATTTTGAGATTCAAAAGCTACTTTGGACATGTCTGATTAATTTTATAAAAATATTTCTTCTATTTATAAGAACTTTTAGAGGACTTGACTCAATATGTTTCATTTAGAAGCTTTTCAAAATAGCAAACTTTTTTAAAAATTAGTTTTTAAATACCTATTAAAATAACTTCGTTAGCAAGCTCTTCTATAAAAATAGAAACGGGTCCTAAATCGATTACCTATTGTCTATTGTATTAAGTATACAAAAGTTCATGCCTATATTTAAAATATTTTTTTTTTCTTCATGCCTGTAATAAAATATGCTCTTTTTGTACATAAAGTTTCACCAAGATATGATTAATTGCAGTCAATTTGTTTTATTTTAAAGGGAAAGATGGAGTTGTAGATCTTTTGACAGATTCATGAAGATTACAGTAATGAGCTATTAATAAAAATAAAGTTTCAATCATTTTTATTGTTAGGTCATATTAGTATCCAAAGCAATTAAGATCAAAGACGACAGTCATTGAACTGATAATACGAAAAATAACTCTCGACATTAGAACAAAAGAATATTTTTATTTTTTTTCTATTCAATCCTCCTTCCCAAACATGCATTGAGAAAACTTGGCATACGTAATCAAGCTTATCAATGCTTACATCGATAAGAACAATGTGATCTCGTAGAACATATTGAAAGGGAAAGAGATTAATGTGGTGGTTGTAATCTTTTAATAAATATTACAATGAAAAAAGTTCAAAATCGCTATCCAATATTATTAGAACTAATTTAAATTGTGGTGGTAGTAGTTTAAAATAAGAGTTCATAATTGAACTTGAATGCATATACATATAAGAGGAAGAGGTGATGAATACAATGGACAAAAGATAATGATAATTCCCCCTTTCTGTATCTTAAAATTGAACATTTTCAAGTGCTCATCGAGTATTTACATTATGTGGTCTCGTTCCCATATGAAGCAAGTATTATGTAAGGCTACCTAACAATAAAACAATAGGAGATTTTCTTGGATAGGCATGGGAGAAAGTGAAACTGGCTTTTCTCTATACTCCGTCGAAAGAATAGTTAGACCAACTCGACTCAGGGATTGAGCTATTGAAATTTTACAAGAAAAAAAAAACAAACAAGATTTCAAACTCAACAAAGCTTGACTAGAGATCGAGAAGAGCTCGACCAACTCTTTCTAACAATCGAATCGATTAAGACGTTGACTAATGCATAATTTCATCGATCTAGAAACATTAATCTATTTTATTTAGATTTTTTTTTTTTTTAGCTTTCTCTCTCCTTCTCTTAGACTCCCTCTCATCACACACAAATGGAAATGGGAATCATAATCATCCTAAGTAGATTTCATAGCATAACTTTTTACTAGCATTGTAATCTAAGTGTGACTTCATATTCTACATACTCATGAGTAATACTTTGATCTTTACCTCCTAGTCAATATGGACAGGCGTGAAAATTATTGCCCATTTTCAAACATATTGTCTAGCTATAACATAATATTAGTGGTACACAATTAAGTATGGAAAAAATATTCATTTCTCAAACCTAAAACAAAATTGATGCATCGAGACGTACGAAACAAAACGAATATGTGATATGAGCTCATTAATTTCAAAAGATTAATAAGACTCGCCGATCAACACTTTAATTTGATTGAATATCGAGAAATTATTAAAAAATTCACCGACTTTCTAAGTGAAATTTTGTATAACGTGATAAAAATTAATATATCAAACATTTCATTAGTTGGTTTGTGCTAATTTATGTGGAAAGCGACTTGACATTAGAGTCAACAAATTTAAAAGAAAGACATAATAATTTGTATTTCTTTTCCTTTTTCTCCTGTGAGTTTTGGTCAAAAGATGGAGCAAATTGTTTACAAACTATGTCCATGATGAACTATCATGGGAGTAAGTTATGTGTGGGCTAGTAATACTTTTAAGGTATTTAATTAAAATTGAAGGATTCAGTCCAACACACTTCTTCGACATTTGTTTGCAGAGTTCTTCCTTCTTTCCTGGGTAGTTTATGGCGTAAAACAAGAAGATGATTGACATTTCGAATTATAATTGGTACATTAAATCGAGTATGATAATACTGCTATTCAGTTCAATTCATTTTATCATACTAAACAAGTCGTTTTGAGTTGACAACTATTTGTCTCAAGGGCCTACATGATGCCCAGTGGGAGCGGCAATTTTCAAATTTCCCTATTTTTTTTCAGATTTTTTTAGTTTTTTTGTCCAGGTTTTTTTAGGTTTTCATATATTTTTTCAAGGTTTTTTAGTTTCGCCCCCACTGAACATCCTTCATGGGTCCGCCCCTCATTTGTCTACGCATAATTGTGAGAATAACCAATTTGCAAGCAGCAGGGTATAGACTTCGACCGAAAAATCAAATCGAGGACCAATAGTTTTATATTGGGCACTTGTGAATCAATCATTTAGAGACGGAGGTCAATTGCAATCTTGTAACTTGTAACGGATAACGCTGTCACAGAAAACGTTATCACAGAAATTAGGTACCTAATTTAACAGAATGTGACTGCCATTATACTCTTTCTTCGATAAAAGAAGTCATACGTTATCTTTACAGAAAACAGTTCAATGTTTTCTTGATTTCAATTTCACACCCCTAAAATTCCAGAAATCAATATTTATAATATTCATAGTTTAAATGGAAATGATATACAGATAAATTTGGATTCATTTGTTTTGTGACAACAACGTTACAAAATAATCAAGATTACATTTTCGGTCAACATGACTTCTGTAGTTTTAGTTTGATGATCGATTTTCCAAACTGGGATTTATGAGAACATAGCACGATTGCGTAATTTAAGGGATGAGTGAGAGATTAACGTATAATTAAATTTTTTTTTATTGATATATAAATAATACCAAAATAGGAGAATTCGAAAAAAAAAAGGCCTGGAATTTCATTTTCAAAAGTAAAAAACATGTCCCAACCTAACTATATCATTAGGAAAAGGATATTGGTGGATAACTAGATTGGTGTCCAGTTTTCTGGCTGTTTTTTGCCCAACGAATATTTTAATCACTTTTTTCTCTCTAAATATTGTCTAGTTGCACACGCCATTTAGGGGAAGACCTTTAAAAATGCTTGTGCACATATTCCATTCAACTCCTTGAAATACAACATAGACATTGTGCAAATAAATAGGGTAGAAATTGGAAATCTACCAAATGAGGCACATCCTAGTAGAAAGTTGTGACTTCCATGAAAGTCGAATATTATGTAATTATACTCGAGGCTGAACATCAGAGAGAGAGAGACCTCAAATATGCAATATACCTCCATGCCTTTCAAAATTATCTCGTGATACATGTAAATAGAACCTAAACGTGGTATTAGATTGTTCTGATACAATAATCCTGCAAAATTCTTCCATCCCTCCCTTGGATGTCGAAGGACTTCCAACTACTCATAAACGCTGTCGCAAATGGCACAAAAGGTACTTTCTCAAATTTACAATGTGACGAGTATATCTTCAATTCTGTCTAAAACAACATATACGGGAACATGTCATCACTCTGGAACTTTGGGCAAAAGCAACACCCTATGCGCTCACCAAGTGTGGAGGCAATCAGCATCGTCTTTGAAAGTGCGTTCCCATGTTTCTGCAGCTTTACCTTTGTCAGAATAGGTCACATAACTGATAATACTAACGTGTGAAGGACGACGCCCTTATTTTTAATTGAACAAAACGATACAAAATGAAAACAGAAAAATATAATTTTCCTCTTCCCTACCCCCACCCCCACCCCCACCCCACACCCATTAGCTAATGTCACCTTCATTGTTTTATATATTTAATGACATTCTACTAAAAACTGGCGCCTTAACTTTTGCTACTTGACTCTGTTCCCTAAGCTCTCGAGCAGCACTTACCAAGTCTATATGCAATAAAGATTTCAATAAATTTCATTTCCCAGGTAGTAGTACACTTTTAGAGAATTTTCCAAGTTACGCTTTACTTTCTTTTGTCTAGCAGAGTTCTTTAAACTCACCTTGTGAGGATCATGCCTTGCAGTTTATACATAATGCGACAAGAGATCAGCTGTCGAGTTCTTTAGTCTGCAGCTCTGCCCTAAGTGAACATCTCCAAAAACATATCTGCATTATACAGAACGAAGCAGATTCCATACATTATACAGAACTATTTACTTTTAACTTGATTTTTTTTTTTTTTTTAAAAAAAAGATGATTTACAGAACCTGCATTCATAATGAAAAGGATGGTTTACAAAACCTGTATTCACAATGCTCAGGCCATGCACACCGGGCTTTTCCATAATCCCAATAGCAGTCATCGTCCCTCAGAGGTCCACGCTTACCTGTTTCATCTTAAATCATATAAAAATGACAAAAAATTATTAGAAGATGTGATCAGTGATACCTACCTTTAGTCACAAATTTAAATCTTTTATCAGGATGAATATCATGCCACATCTCAAGCCACAGTTCCCGCATTAAAACTGGAGATCTCACAATATTTCTGTGGTTGGCTGCACTTGATACAGTTTGATTAGCTGAGAATGTAATAGAACAATCAAGATAAAAAGTATTAATTTGATAAGAAGTATAAAGGGGCAAGTTCATTCTAGCAAGATCAACCAAAAAGCAGCGCAAACTAAGATGAAAAATGAGGTGCCAGAAACATAATATATGATTAATTGACAGTAAATAGTGGTTTATCATAATTTCACAGTTTATTGACCACGAAACTTGTACTAATTAAACAAACAAATCATACCAAGTAAAAGCTAACCGCTTTGCCACCTAAGGTTTCAGACAAACAACTTAAGGAAAATTGCACTATTTGACAACAACCTATTGCGGAATATGGTCCCCAACATTCTGTTATACAGTACCTTCTGTAGTTGCCAAATCACTATTCCATGGCAGAAACCGTTCAAATCTCCACTAAATCATCAGGTGACCCCCACAAATCCACCCATATGAAGTTCAATTTTTTTATTTTTTTGTAAGCAACTGATGCCCAGAAATTTTAAGTGAGGCATGTTCCCGTCACGTAGCAATTTAATGGAGGTTTGAACGTTTTCTATCATTGAGGACTGATCATACCACAATAATTAACAGTTGAGGACTTGCTCACATTTAAAAGGTTGGGAACCACCTTGCTTTTGGAACAGTAGGTTGGGGACCAATACTATGATTTTCCCAAAACATTATAATGAAATGATTAACCCATAACCACCATGCATAAGTGCACTAAATCAAGACCAAGGTGTACAGTAAATTGTTCTCCCCCAAACCCCACACCCCCACCCTTTTTCCCTACAAGCAGATTTTGTCATTAACTTCTAAGCCAAAACTTGTGACATAACATTATAGCATTTTCACACAAAGAAGACAAATCAGCCTTAATTCAGTTTCTCGTAATTTTTAATTCCCACCATAAACAATTCTTTTAAATCAACTGCTGATGATACAATTAATTCAATATTCCGTTACATAAGAAACAAGAACCACATAAACCATGTGACCAGTGGAAAAAAGAAATATCAGAATTCAGAAGCTAGTGTTCATGGAGTTAGCTCCAGTTGCCAAGAGCAAGATTCTAACATCCTGAGAAGCGCCATCCATTATTAAGCGTTCACGTTGTTAAAGCTCCAGAAGATGCAGAAAGACGAAAATAGGGGGATCATCATGCCGCCTTATGCTTGATTAGAACTTAGATGTTCTTATAATTTTCTAATGCTGACTCTCCCACCAATTAGTACCCGATATTCTTTGAAGGAAATTTATCGATCTAGCAATATATGATACTTAAAGATAATGTGAATACCTTTATCAAGCTCCCAAACTGCCGTCCTCTTTCCTGGAAGACTTTCAGAGTCTTCATAATAGGTTATATACTTCACCCTAGCTGACCTTGTCATGTTGGGAATGATATCCATTTCATTCTCATGTTCGACATTTAAATGCACTTGGACATCTGATCCATCGTGTTCAGACTGCAATTTGTCAATTAATAATTTAATAAAACAATTTTTGTTCCATAACCTGTACGTGAAGTCATCATACATTTATAAAAGTCTTTAGTATAGATGCTACATCAATCAGCAGATGAGCACGTAAAATACATAAAACAGTAAAAATGAACCATGATATCACAAGGGAAAAGATACTGAAATTTAGGGATCACAATGAAGGCAAGAAGAATGCATGTAGTCACAAATACAACTAGACAAAAATAAATAATTTCTGTCTTTAAATTATGTAAATTCTTTGAGGGAGAAGAAGATATTAGCTGAACTGGAGAAGTGTTCTATCCATATGAAGCACATTTTTTAATAATCATGATTCGACTTGACTTTTTAATATTTATCCATAAAAAAATTCTAAAATGACAAATCGAAGTAGCACAGATATGGGATAAGTATAATGCAGTAAGGTAACAAAAGTTTTTCAGCATTCCTGCAGAATCCTAAAACTAAGTGACACAATAGCATAAATCAAGCCTGCCGTGTATATTGCTACTTCCTACCAATAAATTTCAAACGTCCTTGAAAGGAACAACAACATTGACATGAGCCATGATGACAAATCCTGCCTCTGTACTCATATGTACCAGAGCAGAAGGTTCATTCAGCTTGAAAAGTAACACGATTTAATCAAAGCATGAACATAGTGGAGTAATATCATGAATGTAACAAAATACATAGACCATAAGGAAAAGCTAAAACTATTTTGTTTTTAGCTAAATTGACTGTGAAAAGCTGGATTGCAATATGGTTCAATATTAGGAAAGCAGAATAAATGCAATTGCTTTATGGCACGAGCCATTTTTTTTCTTTTCGTTTCTTTTTGTGTTGAAGAATAAATTAAAATAAATAAAAGTGTCCCTTCTATAATAGCTTAAACTCTTAGATAAAGTGGTTCAACGTGGTACCAAAATAGGAAAAGGTCTTGGGTGTTTAAACGTCGCTCGTACGTGTTAGACTTTGATAAATAAATGAATTTAGCATGCACGTAAAGTTGCATGTTGAAATGAGGTGTTCAACAATTTGGTAGATGAAAGATATAAACTTTATAGAAGTGTTTTTTCACTGATTCAGAAACAAGCATAAATAGGTAATCATAACAGCAGAATTTTTATGAAATCAACAGTAATTAATATTTGAAATTAGAACTAGAGAAGTTTCCAATTAATCTCTGGAGTAGAAATTTATACGGTTTCATTCAATTATACACTATTCTCAGGTTCGTTCTACATTTATATCATCAACAGTCATTTTTAGAAGTTGGCTAAAATTTTGACTGACTTCTCAACCTTTGATTTAAATGATCATTTTCTATCACTCACCTAGATGCCATTGTCTTGATTCTTAATTCGGCACTATTGTATACTTAATGCTTGTCGTGCGGGAGGCTTTTATAGGCATCCCTTGTATATGCATGTCAGAATGACAGAGAATTATGTGAAAGTGAAACCACATCTTCCTTAACCATCGAAAATGATAAGAAAAAATGGAAAATGTATGAAGAAGACAATTACGAAGGCAAATAAATGAAGCTCCAATGAACTCAATATACCAATAAGAATTGTTACTTGTACGTAATGGAGTTACATAATGATTTACATATAGATAATGTGTCAAAAAAAGAGTGGAGAAGTTTTTTTTTTTTTTTTTAATTGAAGAAATTCTGACCCAATCATTTCCCTTCATATCATGCATATGTAAATCATTATGTAAACAATTATGTACATATAGCACAACCGTACCAATAATTACGGGTTTCTATAGATATAATATAGATAATATAATTTGAGTTGGTTGTCAATACCTGAGGGGTCCTTGTTAGGTTCACTTTTGGTCCTAGCCAATTCTTGCACCAGGAGAGAGAATAGTATGGTACCTACAAAACAAAAAGCCATCCTTCGGTGAAACTGAAGCACCACACAATTATATACAATATTATACTCTACAAGATTCACATGCATTGGTATGATTATCATACCGTCTCATCTCCACTTGTAGCACCAGGGTTACCTTCAACCAAATTCCCAGACCTGAATATAAAAAATCAACTAAATTAAGAGTTCAGGGAATATGAAGTTTTCCCAGTTGATGCACATCACAAATGAGTGCATCTCTCAAAACAATCTATCTAAGCTAAGGACATATAACAATAGCAAAATCATCTGATCAAATATAGGATTATGAGATTATGTCTCACTATTATACTTGTTGATTAGGTGGCTCATATTTATATATATTGGGGGCTAGTCGATGGAGCGGAGGACGAAGCCCATGCAGTACAGTGGTATGGTATTGTAAGGGTAATTTCCTGATTACGGCTCTATATAAACAACCTACTGTAACTCTATTCGAAGTTAGTGAATTTATTTGCGTCATACACTAGATGTAGGCACATTGCTGAACCTCGTAAATTCCTATATGTCAATCTTGTAGTTCTTCTTTTCAATTTTACTTTTCACTTTGCACAACACCATCACAACTTGGAATGCACCTTTTCATATTTAGTAGGGCTTCCAAAGGGAAATTGAAGAAACGGTGACAATCTTGTAAGAAGAAATACAGAAGTGCTCCCAAACCCCTGAAAATCTTGTCATCTCAATCCTTCTAATTTAGAACTCTCAAAGATACAACTGTGGCGTGAGAAAGCGATTCCAACCTTTAATATTTAGCTTTCTTCACAATATATGGCTTAATATGCCTCCGGTTTATTATTATTGCTAGAAAGGTTAATAGAGTAGCATTGGATAGATAGACGTCAACTTCTACCTGGTGTTTACCTAACAACTCTTACATCATTAGGTAACTCAAACAAAATCGTATTTTTAGCAAGGATAATCTTCACAGAAAATACTAATCAATTAGGATTTTGAATAAATTATTTATCCTATCAAAAGCTGTGCAATGTTGAAAGTATAATCAGAATTCCACCTAGTGTAGTGGAAGTTGATCCCATCTCTTGTAAACATGTTAACTATTAAATGAGTTTTGTAAGGGATGTGAGAAGCATCCCAGGAACAAAGTTTAAGGAGGTTAAATCAAGGTGTTTTGCCGCCATAAGGTGAGATGTAGGTCTCGAGGCACTTTCAAGCTTAAGGCTCAATACCATGAATAAAATAGTTCAAAACGATTATAAGAATGCAGCCTAAAGTACAACAAGTACAAAATATAAAACCACAATAGAAAATAGAACCAATATTAACACATGAAACATTTAAATATACATACACAAATTGAAGTATTTAACACGATGTTAACATATTAGTTCACAGTGAATGATAATTAACCAAGTAACCACAAATTTTGGGTTTGTTGATATTTTGGTTCTTATGGACCGAAGGGAATTATGCAAAGAGAAATATGCATGAAGCCTAGGCTAGATGGATCATTTGGAGAGTCTATCCCATGATTTCACTTCTCCATATGAGTCATTTATTTTAACCAGTTTATTGGCACTGGGACTAGGCTATCACCTCATTTTTTAGTATTTTTTCAAATCTTCCTCCCCCATCACCCCATCTATTGGTCTTTTGGAGTATTCTACCTATGGGATACTATAAGATCAACATCGATGGATGCATCGAGGATGATTTCGCTAGTGGTGAGGGAATTATTCAAGATCAGGATGGAGACTATCTTATGGAGATTAAGTTACGGGCTATCATGGGAAGGATTTTACTTGCTTGATGACTTGGATTAGGTGGTAACATAGTCGTGGCCATTCATTGCATCACTAAAGATGGAGAACCGTGGACGATTCGAATCATTTTTAGACAGACCAGATACCTCTTATTTGATCATGAAATTGTTTCCCACACGGCCGTTCATTGCATCACTAGAGATGGAGAACCATGGATGATTCGAATCATTCTCAAACAGACCAGACACCTCTTGTTTGACCATGAAATTGTTTCCCACGCTTATCGTAAGGGAAACCAAGTTGCCAATTCACTAACATCCGAAGGTTGCATTGTTTTGCTTTTAAGAGGTCAGGTTTATGCCCCATCCTCTTGTTCTCGTGAGTTTGATTTTATATATGGTCGGGGAATCCAAAACACCGTCAACCTTCTTTGGTGGAACCCGAAAACCCACTGAATCTTTGTTGGTGTTTAGTTTAAAAAACGCTAAAAAGAAAAAGGCCAGTCAAAGGAAACAATCAACTGAGCACAAGCAGAAACTAGAAGAAAATACAACAATAAACTAGGCTCGGCTACCCAACTCTTATTTTGCCACTCCGTTCGGTTTATTGCTATATATACAGCAAGATCGAAGCAACATGATCCAACAATAAAATGAGAAAAAAAAAACTATATCCCAAAGTGGACAACTAATTGGCAAGTGAAACTAAAAGGGAACAAAACAATGCAAGATTCCATCAACAAGTAGCACTACAAGAGAAGTAAGCACCATCTGAAAGTCCAAAAGCTGTAATGTCACTAGTGGGGGAGGGTGGTTGCACTTCAATTGCAGAGGTAGATGGCTAGCACACGTGGGAAAAATCACTCCTCTAATCTCTATTTCCTTTTTTCTCTAAATATTATAGTAGGGTTGTATTTAGAATTAGAACAACCCAAAAAACCCTAGACCATTCTCACCTGTGAAGAAAACCAGCCCACATGTTGAGGCTGTTGAAAAAAAAAAAAGCCCAGAAAGAGTAATAATTAGGAGTGCACGTTACAATCACCCTAAGTCTTGTTCTCTAGGCTGTACCTCAGTAAGCTATAATGTAAGCATTGACAAGGGAAGGGACTTAAATTACAGCCCCTAGGAACACCTCACGCAGAGGTGAGACTCAAGGCACGTGCCTAAACATAAAGCTGCATGGCATTAGAACAATTTTATTCTTAAGTTAACTGTATGGTTTCTCCATTAATTTTAAGATATGAGGTTATCCCTTTGGCTTATACTATCATAAAGTGCTTTTAGTAACAACATGCTTGGTTAAGCCGATTAATTTCCACACAGCTCTCTCTTCATAATTCAATGTGTAGCACGAATATTTTGTACGTGGCCTGTAGAAAAACATTTAGAAAGAAATACCAGGACCATATCATCAAGTGAAGAAAAGTGGATTGTTGCTCAGAACTCCGAGGCTCAATTAAGAAAGGATTTCTGGGATCTTCAGTCACAAAGTCAAGACAAAAACTTAATTATGTGGCAGACTGGCAGTCATCATGCCTATTGATACGCTGATAGGCATAACAAATTAGTAAACATGGCACTCATCCAGTATGTTACGTGAATAGGGAACATAATATTTGTCGTAATGAATTTCAACACCTATGTATATTACAACAATTTGACAGGAGTGAGTCTCGGCATGCAATTAAAAACTTTGCTGGTTCGGGATTACTAAGAGGTTTAATTTACCCATTAACATTCCTGTTAACCCCTCCAGGCCGCCACATGAGGAGAATGAGAACAAATTTGATGAACGATAATTGAGAGTTTCTAATATTTTTGAAGTAAAACTAGATGGAACAAAGCAACCGAGTTAAATTTTCCAGTGTAATTCATCACATTATGCAGTTAATGTGTAGTTGACGGTCACCTGGAATATAAAGATCCTTCAAACTCATAAATGACGTCAGTTATGATCCAGTTATCAGGATAGGGCTTCCCACTTGGCGCAAAATAATAACCAACCTGTTCCCTCACATGAAAGATATCATAACTTTCATCAACATAAAGAATAGGAATAAAATCATTCTACATTAAGAAGTATCAGTTTTAGAATTCACTTCTAGAAATATGCAGGAAAATCAAGAAACAAGATTGACCTCAGTTTTTGAATCTATTCCGTAAATACAAAAGATGTTCTTAAGAGGTGGTCTGTCCCAAGGTGTTAGAGGATTTAGAACTGGATCACTGTGGTATGACCTGCAATATACTGGAATTAGAAAACTCAGTGTGGCACTTCAATAAGATATCATTTGTTTAAAAGAGATCAAGGGGAAAATATGAGAAGAACCAGTTACAGCTCAATTGATAAAGTTTCTGTCTGGTAATCAGAAGAAAAGTAGAAGCTACCAGGAAGTAAAAGTTGTAAGTACAGGTTGAAGACGTATGACAATATTAAAATGGTCGAAGACGTGATATCATGTGTCGGATCTACATATTACAAAAAAAGTTGACCAGAGTTTTGAAGAGGAAAAAGTAACAGGATCAGGTTCCCTTGCAGCTGGGAAATAGGAACTATAACTTAGTACAGAAACATGGTCAAGTGAAAGAACAGATACACAGCCTCGGCGATAACTGACAACTCACTCTTCTAGTTGGTACAATAGCCTTTGACTATCAGCATCATATTCAGATATGGTTTTGAAAAAGGTTCCATCTGACACTTCACGGGCAGAGAAGGATAACTGAGTTGGGAGTCCACAGTCCATTCCGGACATGTTCGCCTGTGCTACTTCTATAAACGAAGGATAAGCTTCATCTCCTGCCAGAATAGTAAAAATTTCTGATTAGCATGGTTAAGTATAAAGTGTATCGCAGCACATTGAATCATCACAAACAAATAAAGCACACCAGCACATGAGACTATATGGCGTACCTTGGGCTGAAGGAATTTCGATATTGATAATATTTGTTGGCCATCCAGAGTAGTTTGTTTGAAACTCGTGCTCATCACAATGATATGCATGATGACCTTTTTTGTTCCCGTCAGAGAAATGCTTCCAGTATACATTATCTGTTCTACAATGTTTTGAAAATGGCATCATCCACATAGAAGAGCCAAATGAATTGAACATCAATCGAGCTGTTCCCTGATAACTTGCCAAATTATATGATGAAAATGTGTTAATGCAGGCATCAAAAAGCAAAAGGGGCCAAATTGTATACCCCACCCCCCCCCCTTCTTCCATCGAACCTATCCTACAGTGCCACAGTAGTGTAATTGTGAAATTTTTCGAAACTGATTCTTACATGGGAAAAGATGCATTCAAAATAATTCCTAGGATATTGCTTAAATTATTCACAATAACAAAACTCTCAAGAAAATAGTAATACTAAGAAACGAGAAATATAATTTTAACTTTTTGAGAAAAAGTTAAAAACTGAAGAGGTTGGATAACTCAGTATCTTATGCCTTTTCTAATCCTGAGGAACTTGTTAGAAATATGCCATGATAATAAGTAAGTCAAACTACATTACCAATACATTTTAGCTAAATACACGTAAATGTGTTGATCATATTAATAAATCAGGCATCTTTTTCTGTAAGGTGTGAAATCTTTAAAACAAAAGTATATCATAACAATAAATAAGAAATGAAATTAAACCTCAGAGACAGGAAGCCCGAATGTGAATCCAGATAGTATTCCTTTGACCGTCTGGGTTGAACCAAGAAGAGGAGCTCCTGAAGCCAAAATGAGGGAAGAACAACACATAATTGCATGGCTTTCTGACCAGCATTGTTTTAAAGATAAAACAAAGTTAGAGTGGCGTAAGCATACCAACAGCAAAGTAGGCATGAATATGTTTATCCAACCACTTGATATACATTTTGGGGGCAATTTCTAATTTGAGCCACTCCAGAAAGTATCTGAAGACATTGTTACCCAATGAGTGAGCAAAAACTATTGAAGGGCCACCACGCAGTTTAAGAGCAGTTTCAAAAGTCATCCTGCAGCAAGTAAAACAAAGCAAACGTCTGATTGAAGTTCCAACCTTTGTCTGGAAAGAAATGGGCAATAAAGCAGGAGTATGTCATGCACAAGAAATTGAAGAATGTTCAGAAAATTTGTTAAGATTGCTAATGCCGTCAACACTGCTTCAGAGATTTTCATTTTGCATGCCTGGAAAAATCAATGGTTCCTCGTACAAATTTTTAACATCTATGTAAAACAAGCATGATCTCGTCACTTATAATTAGTGTACTGCCTAGACATAGGGAAACAGACATAAATGAAATAAGAATCCACACAAATACACAAATAAAGTCAAAGGAGAGAAAATCTAAACCATGATCCACACCGAATCTTATAAATTTCTTTAGGATGCAAATTACTTTTAAAATAATGAAACAAAAATAGATAGTGATTCTGAAACATTATGTATAAAGATTTGGATCCTAAATTATTCCTTATAGTGACTTTCTTTTCTTTTCTCCTTTTTTTTTTGGGAGAATTTCATGATCTGGATGTGTGCACTTTTTTCTTCATCAATTGCAAGATACAAGGATGCAGCAATAAGACCAAATGCTATGTAAAATGCAAATCCGTTAAACAGAATTCAAGAGATAGGAAGGATAGTGCAAACTTTAGTTTATGAAAATAAAGGTCACGCTCTTCAAGTTTTGATGGTGACAATCTCCAGTCATATGGGACAGCAATTATTGAATTGGGCTCAATACCAAACTCAATGCACCATTTAACCCATTCTTTCCACACTGAAGATAGAGGACCTATAATGATGGGGATATTATCAGCAGAAGATGAAATATATCAAACATGTCAAAGTACCATAATAAAAAATATATACATTATGCTTATCGTTAAAATCATTCAGCAAAAAAAAAAACATTTAGAACTACAGTTTTCAATTTACCAAGACTTCAAACATAACTTTTATATATAATATTTGATTATCTAAATTAATCCACGGTGAAAACAAAAAGTGTCACACAGATGAATCCAAGAAGAAACATCAGCATAAAGTCGCTACTTCACAATCCTAAAAAATTATACCTGTAATGTGAAGAGTGGAACTATATTCCTTCTCTATAAATAATTCCCATAAAATTTGTTATATAGAAGACATCTAAACAGTGCTAAACAGTGCCTTCGAGTACAATTCTGAAATTACTACATATAAGACTCATTACATGCGGATGTGTCAAAGAAAAAAAGTGTGTGGTTACCAGACCAGCATAAAAGGTTATACCTGTAATGTAGCCTGGATCAAGCTCTGTAATAGCAGAAAGACCACTGTCAGGGCGAGACTTGCATTCAGGGTGATCTGTTTGATTGTAAGGTTCCAGTAACATACACTTAAGCCAGCAATTCACAGCAGATAGAAGCTGAAACATGGACGACATTATCACTGAATCAGCCACTTCAAAAGGGATAAGCAATTCACCACGTTTGGAGGTATAGAGACATTCTCTATTTTAATGACTTGATTTAAGATTTCCGCCACTAATATGTGGTCTAATTGATTTCATTTAAAATACTCGTTAGAAAAGGAGGAGATTTGAATGGAGGAGGAAAAAGAAAAATTAATTTTTTGTAAATTTAACTTAGAATGTCCAATGTTTGTGTCTTATAAGTTTCGTGTATTAAACTATTAATCGCAAGTTATGTTCACAATTTCCATTGTAATTGAGATGCTTATTTCTTTCGAACAAAAATACTTAAGGGCCAGCACTATTGGGAACAGTGTCGTATTAAGGAGAGTTGACTGGGCTCAGATAATATGTGAACGTTAAATTGTTCACTATGGCTGTCATAATTGCGTGTTCTAATATATGTCAAACAACAATAAGTTCATGCTAATAGTATGAAATGTACAAATAACATTAACGAGGTTCGAAAATCACACAACTAAAATGCTGCAAGCAGGAAATTTATGCAAATAATCAAATCAAACACATTAAAATCAACCAAAAACCACAATTACTAGACCTAGAACGCAAAAACTGTAAAAAAAAAAAAAAAAAGGAACCGAATACGAAAAATGAAAAATGAGAGTCAACGTACTTTGGTGGTATCTAGCCAGACTAAATCGAGGGGATTAAAATCGAGAGGAGAGTAAGGACAGTCCAATATAGACCATGCTCTTAGCTGAGTGGAAGCAAATCCTGGAATTATAATCCCCGATAGTTTCACATTCTCTCCTATGAGATCACCGCTATTGTCTCCGTTTTCCTCGCCGCCAGTCGCCACCGTGAGGAGGAGAAAGACGGCGAACTTTGCGACGTGGCTTTCTCTCATGGGCTAAGTGAGAGTTTTGATGACCGGTGCGGCGGACTGACTTTTCAGTTGTGATGTTCTGAGTATTAAATTTGTTACCGTGGTTCCGAAAAAAGCCCTCATTAAAGAGTGAATTTACTGAAGAGTACAACATGTTTGGCCAAGTGGCTCGTGCTATGTGGGTATTTGGCGGGCGGCTCCAAACTCTGAGCAAGTGTTGAACGTACGCTTTTAAAAATCTAACTTGAAAGATTTGTACGTGCAAAAACGTGAAATAAGTGGTTAACAACCTAACAACAGGGGGAAATTTCGCTTTTTATCCCCAAACTATTAGGTCAGTTACAATTTCATCTATATTCTAAATTGTTTGGCAGCATAATTCCTAACTTATAGTTTTAGGTGTGCAGTTAGTAGTTACCGTCAGAAAAATCAAAAAGAAAAGAAAAGCTGAAAAAATCCATAATCCTCACCAACCATCCTACGCCACTGCTCCATCCCGTCCCACTTCCCCATCCACGCCATCACCAATTTTCTTCAATGCGACCAACACATCAATTGTCGCATGCACAAATCACTCAAGGAAATTATTATCATCCTCGTTGACACATTCGAGAAGGACAAATTTCTTTCTTCTTAACCATTTTATAATTGTTTGTTTCCTTTCTTATTTCATTTTTTATATTCACATTAAGTTTCATGAACGTTTTAACGTTAAGAAAAAGTGAGCATGTTGTGACGGACCGCTCATCCGACCCCCAAGTTCCAGTCTCCGGGACAAACTCCCACACACATGAGCCAACAAGCCAAGATAAGCACAATATACATTAGGAAGGAAGATTGCGATCAATCCTAGATGATAGACATCATTAGTGCACTTTCTGGTAATTTGGTCTTGAACTCACAATTAGCAATCTTGTCGTGCCGTGTGGATGGTAGAGTTCACTGATTTCATTATTACGTGCTAGTCACCGTATATTTAACCATAAAATGAAAACCATCCAAAGTCCTTTAGTTGCTTATTTTTTAAAATTTTAGGGACTGCACCATCAAAATGAAATATTTGAACCCTGTTGCACTTTTTAAAAACGTGTGTTGGAGATATTTTTTTAATAAGAATTTTCCCAAAATTAAATTTAACAACGTATTTTATGAAATTCATAACTTCTTCTACTTTTTTAACTACGCAAAATATTTCACTCGAAAAAATTTATCTCAAATAAAAGCTAAAAAGACTATGAACTGACCCAACTGCAATTTTCCCTTTTAATTATGCATCAAAATTTTATTCAAACCTTTTTAACCTACCCTATGGGCGCAATTGACATAATAAAACTTAAAAATTGAGCAGTTAACACGAGTTTTGCTACTTGTCAACCTGGTATATAGGCCCCGCACAAACATGGAAGTCCGCACCCAATAAAAAAAATAGTGTGCTCCTCCTTTGTAAGGAGACCCATACACCGGAGTGTCAATCCCGGTGCACAAATAATAAAACCCATTAACACAATTAACAAAATTTCGTAAAAACACATTATCTTAATTGTATGACCAACTTTCGAACAAAAATTGACAGACACGATGCAAGTAGCAAATTTTACATGCGAGTTACTCGCGGGCTCGTCGACAACCAATTTGACATAAGTGAGTGAAAATGCAATTTTAAGTAAAAATAAAATAAAATTGGCAAGTCGACTCGAGTGATGGGCCAAGTCAAGTCAGACCATGGGTGGTATTTTAGTACTTTAAATTGTTGATATTATTTTTAAAAATATATTATAAACTGAAAATTAGGATATTGGGGGCAATATATTTTAAAGAAATAAAACTATTTTTTTTTTTTTGAGAGACTTTATGGTTTAGACAAACCAAATAAATAAATGATATCCATTGAGTCGATGCTAGAACAAATAATATGTTTTTCAAGTAAGAAAAAACGAAAATTATAGACAAACGTTTAAAATATATGTATATATTTTATATAAAAATAATTTAATGATAAATTAGACTGGCGTCAAATTCATTTATTGTGCATTTTATAAAATCCAAGAGAAGAAGACAAATCACCAAAAGCTTAATTTTACAGCCAGTAAAGCAAGTAAAACAAGTGCGGATCATCATGCTTATTGAAACGAAGAAAAAAGTTGATTCATTAGAATACCAAAAGCATAGCCAATATTGAATGAGATAAAAGAGGCCTAATTTATAGCTTGTATGCACAATATTGATAGAAGATAAAAGAGTTGCACAAAGCAGAATGTGCCCTCAATAATCAGATATTAAATTAAATATCATCAATCTTACCAAGAGGCCTAATTTG
>CAIGRP010124541.1:0-30563 GCA_903798385.1 Fraxinus cuspidata | reverse complement strand
TAGACTATCACATAACCGATATTATTCCATCATAATGATAAATAACATTATTCTTTCTGAGTAGGCTAAATTAAATGGTGTAAATTGTGGGGCGTTGGGGTATTTACCTACGCATGGTTGTTTTAAGAAACTATTAGTTCCTAGAATGCTTAATTGAGTCAAAATTTGTAGGTTCAATAAGAGGCTAAAGAAATAGATTTTTTTCAAATATTTTGTCAAAGAGGATTGATTTTGAAAAATCCATTTTTAAATCTCTATAAGCAAAAATATGATGTTGAAACAAGGTATATGCATTGTGTAAATCTCTACCTAGCATACTTCTACTTATCTAAGGTTGTTGAAATTTACTTGAACTAGAAGAATTTTAAAGATTGACTTGATTGGGTTACTTGCATTGCCTTTTTATATACTCCTTGGTTAAAAATTCCATCACAATGGAAGGAGTTTCTTTACCACAATCCAAATACCTTTTGTTTGATAAAAAAATAAACAATCATAATTAGATCTAACTCATAGGATTGATACTCACAAATATATCGTGCGAATGCAAGTAACTTAGAACACACAATGATATACACCTATATGTGATATATAGTAGCTCTATAAGAGGAATGACACTTTTCGCAGTACTCATACTTATTTTCTAACATCTAGTTTAAGCATTTATGATCCCTCAATTAACTAAGAGCATAATTGAAATTCTCTTTAGTAAACGATCAAATATGATCAGTTAAGCCTTCGGCTCTCTATGCTCAATCTCCATTGCAGCATTTGGTTAATATAAAAAAATTCACTATAAAATTGCTCGTTTCCTAGACATATCCTGTTAGATTGAATCATTTATGATCACCAACAATATGATAACATAGCAATATTATGATGAAGTATTGAGAACAAAAATTCAAAATCATAAGTGTATACTAAATGAGGTTATATATACGGCGGTGATTTACACAATTAAGAAGCATGGATCCATTCTTTTATTTCTTATTCATCATGAAAGCATAAGTGACATGATATACATGTTAAAATATTTTCTTCCTTTTCTTAGAGCATATGTCATATTCTGTAAATTTAATACATCGTACAAATCTTAGTTTAAGCATTCTTTGATTCCTAACTTAAGTTTTCCTTATATTTATTCATGTGAAAATCTCAATCGAAAATTCAACCTGACATCTAAAATAGGTCTAATGGACAACAAAATTTATTTCAATTTCTTATAGTAATCTTATCTTGAATCTATATTGAGGCAATTGGATCACGTACACAATGTGATCACTCTATCTCATCTAAGCACATTCTAAAATCTCTGAGATGATTACTCGTGTAAGTGAACCAATCTCTACATGTTCGACATACTTTATATGTACATGCAGATTACTCATAAGTAATCACAATAAAGAATGAGCTAAGAAAATATTTGTTCTTTGATGGACATTCATGTACTTGTATTAATCACATAAGTAAATTATTTATAAAGAGAGATACCAAAGACTTTTAAGAAGATTGATGTAGTTGGTGTTGAAACTTTAAACTTTACAAAATACTTTATTACCAAAATCCACCATGTCAAATCACCAAGAAAATTAATAATACGTAACATAACTTAGTTCTTTGAAAATGATTCCTTTATACCGAGTTTTAATTCCGGATCTTGAATCTTGATAATTGGCTCTCTTGGTTCTTGAATTCTTGATCTTGATTTTTCTTTTTTGTTTCCATAATCTTAATTGTCTTGTCATTCAATTTAATTGCTCTAATAATTCTTCTTGATTCTTAAATGTAGGGTGTGGGGTTTGGATTTTTCTATTTAATATGCTTTCTCTTGTATTCTTCTGTTGATGAGATTACACAAAAAATGAGAATCACATATGAATTGGGGACTATAACTCTATTTATAGATTCCATATGTAGTTGGTACATCATCAAATATAACCATAATGAATCTGATCTCTACGCGTAATTCGGTCCACACTTTATTTAGATGCCATAATCCCAACAATTTAATTCTTTATTTGATCACTTTAATTGGGCTCGACTTGAAGATATCTTTATACATAATTAATTATATATGTAGGCTCACATGACAAATTAATAAATCTAACACTTAGCATACACAAAGTTGGACCTTACATTTGTATTTGTACCTTACAATTAGTTTTAAGACATATGAACTCCTATTGGTACTTAATCTCCTTATATTTGTTTGTTTTCCCTTAACGTGATTGACATAAACACTTAAGTCCAAAAAATTAAGGGAATCAAGAATTCCTTCTAACACAAGATTTTACATTCTCTTTTGAGAAATGTTACCAAAATGCTTGTATGATAATGAAGCAAAATTCTAATTTGTTAATTTATGTTTAATACCATGTGATTCACATGCAATATTTCTTTATAAGAGGCAACAATATTAAGCAGATATAGATTATTGTAACCGGATAAAGAACCGGTGCCCACAATATTTGAATTAAGAAAAAAATCAAACTGACTATTTGCAATTGAACTAGAGTAACCAAATTTGTCAAATGTAGAAATAGAAACCAAAGTTCGTCTAAAAAATGATACCTCAAATGTCCTTTTTTTTAGAATCAAATAATAATAAGTTTTTAATGATAACCCGAGGTCCATATAGCATCAACTTTGACTGATTTGCCACCCCATATAGATGAATCTTTCAGCATTAATTGACTTTTGGCTATTTATGCAACCCCGCATAGACATACTTATGTGAGTAGTAGCACCAGAATTTATCCACAAAATGTGTCTTGGTATTGAAACTAAATTAACCTCAAAACAAACCAAAATGAGAAGTGTACTTTTATTTACATGCTAAGCGTGGTATTTAGCACAGTCTCTTTTTATGTGTCAGATTTTTCACAAAAAATAGCAAGATAATTAATCATTTTTAGGCTTTACTATTCATTTTGAAATAAACCACATACAATTTCCTTATCATTTAACTGTCATTATAGGTATTTGTCAAGTGAACACTTCTAGTTCTTTCATGCTTTTGACCTTTTTCATTTTGCACATGACAAGAAATGAGCTCATCAAGAGTCCCCTTCCCCTTTTGATAGTTTGAACTGGCCTCAAATTAATTGAATTGTGCAAGAATAGAAATAAAAACCAAATATACGAGCAAATCATCAGACAACTCAAACTTTAATGCCTTTAATTTTGAAACAAAATGAGACTTTTCTATGATGTACTCCCATATATTTTCTTTAACCTTATACTTTAGTAAAACTAAGTTCGTCAAAATGCATGCTAGTTTCGACCTTATTGTCTTTTGCAAAGCGTTTTTTTTTTCAATTTCATGAAGAAAGTCATTGACAGTAGTGACCTTAACGCCTCTAAATGTTACTGAAATTTCACACTTCATGATCATAATACTCATGCGGTTTAAACGATCTCACTTATCCAAATTCCATTTTTAATTAGTGAAACTCTTATTCGTAAGAGTAGTGGATTATTCATTCCTTAACACAAGGTCTAAATCTATATTGTCAAGAACGATACAAACGTTCTCTTTCCAGCCTTTAAACTTTGGTTTAAGTACAAGTTAACTTTGGTTCCATTTAGCACGGGAATAGAGTCGCTGTTGGCAGATATTGTAGAAGTTGATGGATTAACTGAATAGAGAATTTAAACATAATTAACATGTTCACATGAAAATCCTTATTGGACAATCAATAATTTCAAATAATGGCGAACCACATTACAAGAGACCGAGCACAACATTGAAATTTAGTATTTGAACAGAAATATCAACTTGTAAATGACATTCTTGGTGTAGTAATCAAATATTGACAATAAATTTGATCAAACATCAAGTCTACATTTGGACCAACTCAATGGTCACATAATGAAAAACTTTACAATTGTCGCATATTTATCAGCATATGTGTGTAAATAATTCGGCTAAATATTAATCTTCATTTGGAACGGTCAATACCCGTATGAATTACATACACACAACATTCCTAATATCCCAAATAAATTAATTTAGGTAAGAGATGTTACTTTGATAACATGTTGGTTCAACTAATCTGTTTTAGAAAATTAGTAATTCAAAAGAAACTTTAAATACTAAGATTGAATTTGATTGCCCCTTTATTTATTTTTATTTTATTTTTTTTGAAAAAAAATTGAAAAGCAATGTAGCGCCGCGGAGCCAATGAAGCGCCATGTAACTGTTCCCACAATTCCAATTAATCATGTCGTCCAAACTCGGTCACCAACTCATCCATTAAAATGTTTATTCCAAACTCAATGTCCATCTCAAAGAATAATTCCAGTTCAACAATAATATCCCAACTTTCAAAGTTGCCATGTTTTTCCGTGCAGTAAAGTTGATCTAAAATTCAATAAAACATGCAAAAGAAAATTTTTGGGTACTGATTCTAGATAATTACCATAATTATCCTTTAAAAAAACACAATTAGCGATTCATAATTTGAACTTGGTTTTACAACAATGAATCCTTATTTGAAAGGCAGGCAACTCGTATCTTAAATAAATAAAAAACAGAACCTTTATCCATGACACAATATACAAGTTACCATTATAATTGTATTCAAATTCAACAATGAAGTCCTAAAATTGTCAAATTTGAAAATGCCCAAAAAATTTAAAATTCAAAATTTAGGGTTTGAAATTCATGTCCAATATATATATATATATCCAAAGCATAAATTACAACCCTAAAATATTATTCTCAATTATTTAACATAGAGTTGGCTCTGATATCACTTATTGAAATTTTAAAGTTTACAAAATTAGAAAACCTAATTAATTTATTGCCAAGATCTTACATATCAAATCGACAAGAAAATTAATAATGCAGAACATACGTTAGTTCTTTGGGAATGATTCTTTAATACCGGATTTTGATTCCGGATCTCCAGTCTTGATTATTGGCCATTTTGGTTCTTAATCTTGATTTTTGCTTCTTATTCCATAATATTGATTGTCTTGTTTTTCAATTTAATTGCTCTAATAATTCTTCTCGATTCTGATTGTGGGTTTTTTATTTTTCTCTTCAATATGCTTTCTCTTGTATTCTATTGTTGATGAGAATACACAAAGAATGAGAATCACATATGAATTGAGACCATAACCCCATTTATAGTTTCTATATGTATTTGGCGTATCGTCAATTACAAACTTAATGAATCCGATCTCTACACATATAATCTAACTCACATTTTATTTAAATGTCATAAACCCAATAATTTAATTCTTTATTAGATCATTTTAATTCGTTTCAACTTTAAAATATTCTTATACACAATTAATTATATATGTAGGCCCACATGACAAATTAATAAACCCAACACTCAGCACACACAAAGTTGGACCTTACATTTGCATTTTGTTAGACAATTTATTCATAATCCTAGAGAGCAACATATGAATGCAGTTATGTGCATTTTGTGGTATCTAAAGTCTAATGCTAGGAAGGGAATTTTCTACAGTTTATATAAGTATGGAAGCATTATTGATGCAGATTGGGTTGGAGCAGTAGATGACACGCAATTTATTTTAAGATATTTGACATTTGTAGATGGTAATCTTGTTACATTGAGAAGCGAAAAAAAAGGATGTTATTACACGTTCAAGTACAAAAAAGGTTTGGCACTTGGAGTTTGTGAAGTGTTATGTCTGAGGCGTCTTTCAAGGGATTTGGGTTATCCACGTAGGCAACCAATTCGACTATATTGTGAAAATAAAGCAACATTTGATATTGTAAATAATGTTGTTCAAAATGATCGTACAAAACGTGTGTAGGTATACAATTTCTCCATTAAGGAGAATTTTGATGAACGAATTCTCGAGCTACCTAATATTCAATCAAAGGATCATTTGGCTGATATCCTCACCAAAGCAATTTTAAATCGAGTCTTCTTAAAGTTTTCAGACAAGTTGGGCATGTGTGATATCTACGCACCAAATTGGGGGGAGTCTTGAAATAGTGGGTTGATAGTTAAATATCCTTGTAATTATTCTTGTGAGTGTTTCCTATTCTAGAGACAGCGTAGTTATACCTTAAGTGTGGATAGATTCATTTACTAACCAATAGTATTGCATTCATTTTTATCGCCGACGTATGGATCAAAAGCTTATTGAATCATTGCTGCAACAAAGTGAACTTGGATGTTAAATCCATTATGACTTAGTTTTACAGAACCTAAAATATATATACTCTAAAATCCTACAAAAAATTAACTTACGATTTATAACCTCCACATCTCATCAGCTAAAATTATATCTTCGGCTAGTGACATAAATCTAGGAACTTCATATTGGATTTGCATTAATGTAAGCTTGTCGAAAAAAGAAGATAAATACTGAAGTCAGAAGAAAAAGTCACAGAATCAAATGCAGTTGGAGATATAGCTTCACTATAAATAGGATATCAAACATAAATTGAAATGGTGATTTAAAAAAAAAAAAAAAATTATTGTAAAGTACCATCCTGTGACTGACATTTCTTGATTCGTTGTTGATATTGAGTCCTGTAAAATCTCATATTTTGTTCATTACTGTGCTTATTAGCTTTATCAGTAGTCAGGTGAAGAATATCAGGGCTTATGAAGTTTAAATTGCCAGTCCTTTTGCTTGATTGTAATTAGTACTTCAATAGAGCCACCATAAGAAATGGTTTCTCTACCTCCTACCTAACTCAAACTACCAAAATATTTATCATCTTTTCAGATTGGCGCGCCCGCATTTTCTTAATCTTGAACCAGGAAAAAGAAAAATGGGGAAGCACACAACTATTTTGTTCCCTAGAAAGAGTCGAGTTTGATGCCTGCGAAACTTTTTCCTTAAGATTTTGTAGTGTTCATCTAACTGAAAACGTTCACGTATTGAATTCTTAGAAATCAATTATCATAAAGAACATATATCCCAGTAATACATAGCTTAAATGTTTGTGGATGATAATGAGCTGGTTACTTACGTTAACAAACATCTGTTTGATGGACAAACACGTAATGCTGTTATATTCTAGTATCTGTTTTGAACAAACTATGTCTCCACGAATGAGAAAACTAAGATATCAATGTCATCCGCATATTCGATTTCTTGTCTTGACATTTAATTCAACCTTTCAACTTCTAACTCCGCCAATGCAGGCAAATGTTTGTTTTCCCACTTAAATAGTTTGTAGCAGACGGAATTGTTACCCTTATCGATGTTTTTAATTTGGGATAATTGCAACAAAAGCCCCAAAACCTTTGAAACATTAGCAGATTTTTCCAAACTTTTGATTTGCTGTCACCCATAACATTTTCAAATGTTTCCATCCATAATTCTGTTAGTTGATCAAAAATTTAACTTTTATCACATTTTTAATAATTTAAAAAGGGAAAAATAATAACTTTCCATTTATCACATTCAATAATTAAATAAAATATAAGAAAAAAACACACACAACGGTAACCAAATCCATCTATCTTCACCTAGCCATCATCGCCACCGGTCCTCCCAAAAACTTTCTTTGGCCATTTATCAGAGACACACAGAGAGAGAGAGAGAGAGAGATCCGATTCAAACCCATTTATCAATCTCTAAAGCTTATGTTATTGTAAAGAAATTGAACTAAGAAATTGTATTCAAGTTCTAATTTCAAACAAACATTCATTAAAATGGTAAAAGTCGAAAATTAAGCATAAAATAGGAGAAGAAAACAATGTCTCCAAGTCTAACCCCGAACCAGATGCAAGCAGCAGCAGCAGCAAAGAATCCCAATTGATATTGAACGTATATGAACTTGCACCTGTATATCAGTACTCTGTTTTGAGATGGCCTATGGCGATGATAGGTGGATGAGGTACGTGGATTTGGTTGGTTGTGGTAGGGTGCGATGGCTGCAGGGTTGGGTTTGCAGTGGTTTGGAAAGGAAAGATGAGGTGGTGTTAGGTTGGGTTGGGTGGGGGTTGAAGGAAGAAGACACCATTTTTTTTAATTAGTTAACGTGATAAATGAAAAGCTACTATTTTGCCCCTTTTTAAAATATTGAAAATGTAGTTAAAATTAAATTTTTGATCAACTAATAGAATTACGAATGGAAATTAGCCAAAAAGGCTTCACCTGCAACATTTGAAAATGTTAAGGGTGACGGCTACAACAAATCAAAGGTTTGAGGAAAGCCTATTAATGTTTCAAAGGTTTGAAGCTTTTGGTACAATTATCCCTTTTAATTTCTTCTCGTTACTATTGATTTATGCACTATCATTTCTATTTACATAGCAGAAGTATCATTTCTATTTATTTTCTCTACAGATAACTTGCCTTAGTGTAGCTTCGACGAGTCATATATTCTTTACGCGTATTAATCTTCGTTTCTAAATTATTCGCAAACCCTGCCAACTCATATGTATGCATAGATGAGTCAATAAGCATCAGTTGAGAAGCATGTTTTGCATTTCTCAACTTCTGTAAATAATTAAATCATAGAATTACATTTTTCAAATTCTAATTAACACCATGTTTGGATGGAGAATCATGTAATCTTCTTGATGGCATTGCTGATGAGAGCCTAATGACTTCACTTGAATACATTTCTTGTGAAATATTTGGTCTTATATTTAAAGAATGATTGACTTTTAATTATCCTTTTCCACAGATATGTTCATTAATTAATCTTATTGTGTGTTCATTGTAATATTAAGCAGTGTTTTAAAAGACGGGGCATAGATGAACCTAGGTGTGAGGCAAAAGCCGTACATATGAGGAAGGCGTAGAAAAAGACGATCAATCCTATTTTGACAAACTTAATGCTAGCTCGAATGCCTTGTCGCAAGCGCCTTTTGGAACCTTGATATTAGGTTGAATCAGTTCATGTTACTTGTAACTAACCTCATCCTGCATCCTGATTGTTTGGCATTCACAGCAATTGTGTGAATAACCTTTTCACTATCAAATGATTGAGTACCTCCCAAAATTATAGGAACCCCGCTTGTATATAGGGCATCTCTTACGATAATATATTTAGTATAATAATTTTTATTACGTAGTCCTAGTCTATTATGCATTTTTCTTTATTCCTTAAATTTTTTATTGCTGACATTCTTTGACTACAATTTTTATATTTGGCACATCAATTCTTGTTAAAATGATGCCTTTTCATTGCTAACAAAGGTTGATGTGCTTCGATATCAATATGTAGTGTAGGGTATTAAGACTTGGGGTTCTTTCTTCTTAAAGGGTAATCTTATTAATATGAATAGTTCAATCTCTTATGTATTGTTCTAGATTTTCATTTTTATTCAACGTGTAATTTATTCTTTAATATGTTCTCGCCAGATGGTGGCTCGTTTTGACAAATCAATCTTAACATTTGCGTACTCATTTTTTAAATCTCAAACAAATCAAATTATTCATTGGAGTTTAATGGACTCTAATACTATATGAAGACTTGAGATTCTATATTAAAAAGTCAACATTATTAAAAGTAGTAGTTCAAACCCTTATATATTGATCTAAATTTTATTCGATGTGGGATTTATCCCTTAACAGAGGGCAACCAGCAAACAGTTAAAAGAGGACAACATATCATAACTATCCTTTATATCGTTCTACTTTAATATTTCTCTTGGTTACTACAAGTGAAAATTAATATGAATAAGGATTTATAACCATACTCATTAAGAAGCGAAAATTTTGGCATTTTGTTAGATGGGAAAAAAAAAAAAACCTTTATTTTATTTGTAACAACTTGATTGAGATGAGACTAAGCAAGAAGAAAATCATGAAAGAAAAAAAAAATATATTCTTTGTCATGCTAACTTTAAGAATAAACGTGACAATGATTCTTTCACACCAGCTTCACATGACTTCATATTGTATTATGTGATTGTGAGCTGTGTTATAAATTATCTATTAAGGAAATTAATTCTTTATTTGCTGTTTAGTGTAGAATAATAAATTATATACTAAAGTGGAAGTGGCTGTTTCAGTAGTTAGTTAAGGCGCTCGAATTGCATGGAGTGAATTGCCGGTTAATAGGGTCCACAACACTGTAATATCAAACCTTCAACTCTCCTTTTCTACAAAAATAAATAAATAATAAAAATAAACAATCAATTGTACTACACAAACAAGCTCAAAGACAAGTTAAAAAAGGAAAGGCACGTGTTGACATATAATTGGACACTTTGAAAAAAATATAAAAATACAACGCCTAATTATTTCCATTTTAATTTTCAAACTTTGTATTGTTTCACCATTTTCTTCTTGATATATATATATATATATATATATATATAGACACACACACGATTTCTGTATAAAAATATAAAACTAAAATTTATAATAAAAAAATAAGAATCAAGATGGGGACCGCAATTCCTGTCTCCACCCCTATTCTCAATTAAGCCACTTCCTCGAATTTCACCATATTATTTAGCGATAGACATTGACATGACCATTACATACTAACGATCATCCTACCCGACCATAAAAAGGGATATGAAAAAAATAATAAAATTGCAAAATTATGTGTGATACATTAAAGCTGCGAACTAAAAATAACCGATAACGACGAGTTAGTTATCATTGCACTTATGCATAAAATTCGACCCAAGATAAGGGAAACATAAATATAAGAAGAAGTAGAGTACAACAACCTAAAGTCTAGCATTTTGATAGCTTATTTAAATTCCCCCACAAAAAAGGCATAATTCTATTTGATAACGGGGACAGTTCGAAAATATTAATTGAGAAAAAATGGTCACTTATATTATCATTCTTATTACAAATCTAACTATGTTATTCAATGATGCTAACTTATAATTGATCGCTGGAGTGCCAAATGAACTTAATTTACATTTAAACTACACTTTCCGCCATGCCAACTTTTTTTCTTTTTTTTCTTTTCATACTCCTTGTCATCGCATATTTTGTGAAATATCTTGTAATCTCATTGTGACTTTCACATTTATTACATTCATCGATCGCAGAAAATCAATGATTGAACATGTTCAACCTAAGCCTAACGTATCCAAATCCTCATCAAGATCTCTACGTGTATTATTGAATGTATGTCTTACATAATCTCATGCTATTGGAATAAGGGTGTGTTCGAGCAATTTTTTTTTTTTGAAAGAATGAGCTTTGTAATAGTGATTTTTTAGAGTGTGTGGTTAAAAGATAGGATTTTTTTTTTTTTTAAATTTACGTACAAAATTATTTTATTAGAAGAATTGTGATTGGAAAAGAATTTTGAAAAATGAATTTTTATATAATGGTGCTCTAACACGGGGGCTAAATATAGGAATTCTTGCACTAATTAAGAGTAGCAAATCTATTCCCATTCAAATTGGGCTTTGATTGAACCCCGCGTTGCTAACAATCTTTGATGGGTTCTCTCCACTACGTTGTGTGTGTTTTTTTTTTTTCATACGAAGACCGAATACAACAATTTTTTAGATCCTTAAAGAACTTGATCTTGATATGCTAACTCTTTCGACTCGAATTTTAATTGACAACAAATTCTTATAATGCGACACAACCATGTCTACAATACGGATATTATTTATATTTTTGCTAATACTTATAATGAAATTATACAAGCATATACTCTTTTAAATATTAATAATCATTCTGCATACTAATAATGCAATTTTTTTTTCACGTATTAGCTCGACCTGTAATTCGGTCCTGAATCCGTCCATGGCCGGTGGAGTGGAGTTTAAAAGTGAAAATTGAAAGGAAAATGGTAGACAAGAGAATAATTGGTCAATGCAAAATTAAGGTGCAGTATTGTACTAATCAGTGCTCAGAAAATACGAAGATCATGACTCGGGGTCCCAGTACCAACTTCCAAACTTTGCCAATAGAGTTTGGCTAAGCTTGCATAGAAGTAATTTTCTTGATCAGTATGATATTTCTCAAAAAAGTACTTATTAGAAACTTATAAGCTTAGCCAAACACAAAACATGCTTATCTTTCACTTCCCCCTAACCCCAAACAAACCAACCAACTATTCCTTTATTTGCTACCAATACCATCTTCTCTTCTTTTCCATACCACCAATCTTTACTACTCAAAGCTTTTTGATTTTCATGGAATTATAATTTTATTTTTCCATAATCACATTTATTTTGTGGGTTTCATATATCTTCTGCTGTTTGTTAATTTGAAGCAGAATTGAATTTTTCTTGGAAAAGCCCACCTTGTAGCTTTTCTTGATACCAAAGTTAGGGTTTTTCAGATGCTCTTTTTGTATATTTACGAGTCCTCGTACTGTTTTTCTTACAGTTTTTTGTTTGTTTCTTGAAGGTTCAAACACAGGGACAAGGACCCCAAAATACAGGAGACAATAAAACAGTTTTAAACTGGCGAATCTCAGAAACATGTATGAAGAAAGTGGTTGTTTTGATCACAGCAATACGCAGCAGCAAGAAGGTTTGATTCAAGCAGAGGATGGTTTTTCACAAACCCACATACCAAATTGCAGCAACCCAAGTTTTTCTATGGAGGAACACTCAAATTACTCTCAAAATCACCCCACTCAACAAGATGTTGCTGCTGCAGTCTTGGAGATGGAGCTTCAACAGCAAATTATGCAGCAAGGGGAGACTCATTTGATGCAGGAAATTTTGCAAGATTCAAACTGGCAAGAAATGAGTAATTTTAATGGAAATATGAATCAGTATTCATTACCAGAAACTCCATATCCCACTACACCTGATTTGCTCAATATGTTTCCTTTACCTAGATGCTCACCATCCACAGCCTCTTTGCTGCCTAATTCATCTATTTCCTTTTCAAACTCAGCCCATAAATCTCCCAATTTCTTGGCTTCCCTTGGCCTCTTAGGTGATCTTAATCCTGTCGATGGCGCATCAGCCTCAGCAAGCGTTGTGTATGATCCTCTATTGCCTTTGAATCTTCCACCACAGCCCCCTTTGCTGAGGGAGTTGTTTCACTCATTACCCCATGGAGGTTATGCAATGGGAGGGTCCAGGACTAGTGGATCCTTGTTCCCTGGGGTGGTGGATGAGAGAGATGTGAATGGTGGTGATGGGAGGCACTATGATAATGGGGTTTATGTCTTTACTGGTGATATGGATTGTATTGGTAAAAATAGGAATGGAAAGGATACTAAACATTTTGCTACTGAGAGGGGTAGGAGAGTTCTTCTCAATGACAAATTCAAGGCTTTGAGGAGCTTGGTTCCCAACCCCACCAAGGTAAATGCTTTCTTCATAGATAGAACTCTTATAGTAGTTGAAGTTCTGTCTTTTTTACATACATATGATCTAGTATGTATACAAATTTGCAAAATATCAAGTTATTTCACTTTTAGAGATGGATCGAAAAAGGACACTCCAGAGAATTTTCAAAAAAAAATTTCACTGCTAAAAGTGAAATTTCTAGTAGTATATTTTGTTCATTTACTTCGTGCAAGTCGTTTTAACATTTTAACACTTTTGTGAGAACAATCTAAGAATGATAGAGCCTCGATCGTCGGAGACGCTATCGACTACATAAATGAGCTTAAGAGGACATTGAATGAGCTAAAAGTGCTGGTGGAGAAGAAGAGATGCATTAAGGAGAGGCTGAAAAGGACCAAAAGAGAAGATGATACCATGGAGGGGAATATTGACACAAAGTCTTTAGATGATATGGGACAGCCTTATAATGGCTCATCCTTACGAAGCTCATGGCTCCACAGGAAATCGAAGAACACCGAGGTGGATGTGCGCATTGTGGACGATGAAGTTACCGTCAAGCTTGTTCAACAGAAGAGAATCAATTGCTTACTCTTTGTATCAAAGGTTCTTGAGGAGCTTCAGCTTGATCTTCATCATGTTGCTGGAGGCCTAATTGGGGATTACTATAGCTTTTTGTTCAACTCTAAGGTAGCTTTAGTAAATTCTTTCATCTTCTTTGATGATCTCAATTTATAATATCATCAGTATGTTACTAAAAATTTTGAACGATTTCATGTCATTGTACAGATCTGTGAAGGTTCGATTGTATACGCGAGTGCGATAGCTAACAAGCTTATCGAAGTCGTGGACAAGCAATATGCAGCAATTCCACCAACTAATAGCTATTAGGTATGTATACATGTAGGAGTCTTTTTATTATAATATAGCACTTCTTTTAGTATTAACGATCTAAAACAGTGTGAAGAATAACAACTAATAAATGATTGAAGTTGGGAATTAAGCTCTATTTTGACTGGTATAGACAGCAGAAGAATGATCTGAATAGTAAGTTGCAGCTTTACTACAGAAGAGTAGATCAGATAATAAGTTAGTTTCAAACTTCAAAGATATATGTAAAGTTACTCAATATGGGCATGGAAAAAAGTACACAAAATGCAGTCTCACAGTTGCAGCTTAACCATGTCTTCAGTTAACCACAGTTCAAATTTCACAGATACAAGTAAAATTGAGGTTCGGGTTCCAACCTACTTAGATATCTGAATTTGAATCCATAGTTAATACAAACCGTCAATTTGGAGGTTAAAACTGCATGCGATTTTTACGTGACTTATAGTTGGACTTTAAATGGTTTCGTCACCCAACTTCAAATCACGCAAAAGTCATATGCAACTTTAACGTTCAGATCGACAAACTGAAATGAAATAAAACATACCAGGCTAATTGCGGTTTAAACTAGTTACTGTAATATCAAGCCTCTATCTGTCTAATCCCAATTCTATCGGATTTTGATAGATTGGTCAAAATTTTCATAATAAAATAATTAATATAATGCAGTTACCATTTGACTAGGTGTACCAGGACAAGAGTGCATATTAGATATGTGACTATTTTACTCTTCACATTTCTAACAAAATAACACCATTGTCCCTAAATTATTTTATACTTGCCCAGTAATGAAGGGCAAAAATGACAGTTGCCAAAGTGCAATCACATTTGACTTGTCAATTGTGTGTGTATATATATATGGAATTGCTATATTGAGTTGAATTATTAATGGGGCATTTTGAAGGGTAAATCCCATGTCGCTTAAATAATCAACTGTTAATTCGCTTATATTTGCAGGTGAAAATTGTTGATTGGAGGATAGAAGTTGGATAGAGACTGATGACTACAAATTATGCTGGTGAATATTAGGAAGTAGAGAAGTTGACAGACATCCTTTTGATTTATCACTTAAATATATGCTAATTGACTCCCTCAATTATATTTGTAGGGACAAATTTAAAAAGCAACAAATATAGATATATCAGTATTATATATTGGGTGATTTCGTCCCTTATTCTACCAAGATTATGATCAAATGAATCACTGGTTTACTAGGTAAATTCCAATCTGAGTAATGTTAAAACNACAAATTTAAAAAGCAACAAATATAGATATATCAGTATTATATATTGGGTGATTTCGTCCCTTATTCTACCAAGATTATGATCAAATGAATCACTGGTTTACTAGGTAAATTCCAATCTGAGTAATGTTAAAACAGTTGGAAAATTTCGTATATGGAGTGACAAACAACGCCAGAAAATTCTTCAAATTATCTTTAAAATCCAGTAGAAATTTCGGTAGAGTAACGGTAGGAAATGGATTCCAAATAAATCTACAAAATGTACAGTAAAGCAGCAATAATATCAAAGTCGAGGCAAGTGTTGAACACTTTGTTTTTAAGTCGAATTTACCCCGCATTGGTGCTTACTGTTTATGGCAATAAACTCCCAAGATATAACGACTATCTTCTTGTATGAGTAGCACTGCAACGCACAAGTAACGGCAAACTAGAATTTGGTTTACGAATGCCGATATGCAAAGTGAAGAAAACCAAAATTTATACAACAAGAATACAAGAATTTGGTTGAAAAATGAGAGAAAATGATTGCTATATGATTACATATTATTGGTGTGAAGATTGGAACGTCTCTAGGGTCATACTTATAAATGTTTAAGGATTGATGTAGTGCGAGCCAAAACACAACAGTCGTGCGTTTTCAAATTTTTGCCTGATGTCTACTCGCTACGTCGCTCGAGCAACAATTTCGGTGAGCTCATCGCTCGATCGACAGTGTCATTCGATTTTCCACATTTTTCTTCAAATTTTGGACCACAATTTCTCATTTTGGACTCCAGCGACCTGACAAGGCAAGTCGATTCTCGTTCTTTCGTGGGCTACGCCCCCGAGCTCCACATTTCGAAGCGACAATGATAAATAAACGGGTTACGTTTTGGTCGAGATTGACATGAAGTCACACTTTTCAATGCTTGATTTTTTATTCTGAGCCAATCTTTTTCGTGTTTTAAATCAATTTCCAACAAAAACTTCAAATGAAATTTAGTTAATGACACGACCCATTATGAATCAGTTTTAAGGAATCAAAACATGATATGCTCCAACGATGAAATGCCAGTTACATGCTAAACCTATCATCAACAATAACTGCGTTTCGTTACCAATCGTATACTAGACAAAAGAAAGCCATTATATGCCCTTGTTTGAGCCCCATTTTGGAGGAAAAAATGCATTCTTGAATAGTGATATTTGGAGAATGTGTAGTTAAAAAGTAAGAAATTTTTTTATTTACGTATAAATTTATTTTATTAATGAATGTGTGGTTGATAATGAGTTTTGAAAAAATAATTTTTTTAAAAAAAATGGGGTTCAAATAAGGGTTATGACAATCAAGAATGAACGTGGTTCCAAAATAATATTCACATGCTCAATTCTATTGATCCAAAAAAAAAAAAGGGAAAAGAAAAAAAAAATGGCATGTCTATGGCTCTGAAATCGACAGGTTGTTCATGGATGCCAAAATTCAAATTAGAAAAAAAAAATCGAAAGTATATGAGTTTATTATAACCTTGTTGGAGCCTCATTTTTTAGAATTTATCTCAAGAGAAAATTTTAGAACCTAAGGAATATTGATTGTCGATATAAAACAATAATTGGCTATTAACATGTAATTGAAGATTAAGGTATGTGAACAACGACGGATTCAGTATCCTAGTGTCTTCTGTGACTTGTTTAAATTACAGGGTTTTTTTTTTTGCTTGTTTTTAAATACTTATTTTTACTTGATAATTAAATACAATTCAAATCAAATTCAAATCAATAATTGTGTGCTCTTCAATTAGAACCATTATTAATTAAAGTTAACAAGTAGTAATCACTCCACGTGAATTCGACACTCTATTTATCATTTTATTACTTGTAATAATATCGTCTAATAGAGGAATAAAATTCACAGCAAAATTTTTGCACAGATTGATATCACCAAGAACGCTAGATCATGTGTGGGTTTCCATATGTTCCATTCTTAATCCTAATGATGAAAGATAATGGTACGGAGGTCAAGCTTAAAGCTTTTAATGGATCCATAACACTTTAGGCGAAATATTTATTTGTAATTATATTCTTGATTCTATGAGAAATGAAGCTATTTTCTCTACAAATTCATGCATATGCAGGTCCAATTAAATTTTTATTAATTTTCATATCTTTAACATATTTGAAAATCCGAACAAAAAATGTCAAAAAAAAAAAAAAAAGGTTTCTTTATTCTTTAAATATATTGATGAAATTTTTGTGTGGTGTTGATGGCAGAAAATAACGTGGCGCCTTTTGATCAAACTTCGAATTAATTTTAAAATTGGAAGGAGGAGGAGGAGAAGGGAATGCAACGGCCATAAACTCTTCAATGCTTAAGTTGAAATGTAGGAATATGATTGAGCTGATATATGTTGTTGAGATCAATGTGTGCTTACTGTTTTGAACAAGAACATGAACCCTTTATATAGGGCGTTCGAGGAGCCAACAACACTCATCACTTCAATCATATGTGACAAGCATGGATAGGGCGGATTTAGTGGATACAATGCTGGGCTTCAGCCCAGTCCACTCCCAGCCCATTAAAATTTTCTACGAGTATAAAGATTTTTTAATTTTATTTTTACATATTAGCCCCAACTTGCCAAAAAAAAAAAAAGATTTGTCTGATCCTAAATCAACCCCTAGAGCCACTTAAGTTGCTTCCACTGGTTGGATGGTACTCATACCCTATAGTCAGGTCTTTGAGCCTAAGATATCTTGTCTACAAAGCTAATAATTGGCTACACATTTGTTTGACCTCACGCTGTTGCAAAGATGATCATTGCTTCTGTTGATCCCAAAAAATACCTCTCGCGTCCATGCAAGGTGGATTCCTGCACACTTGGACAAATCGTTAGTCACATGTGGCCTTATCGGGAGGGGTGGAGTTGGCCACGCACACTCCGATGATCAAGTCAGTTGGTGAAATTGTTTTAGGGTGTGGGAAAGTTTTAAACGTGAGCCTCTAGTATGAAAAGTAGGGGTCGGCTTTGGGGTTAAAATGTAAAATGTGTGAGTAACAAAAATATAGATTTGAGGATCTAAACTTGCATTACCTTTGAATGACACTAAGTGTGAGCTTTTATATTTGAATAAATGGATGATAGCGCACGTGGCCCCATCCAAGCAACATCCTTTTCTTGTCATATTCATCAAACAATCCCGGCCTTAAATGCTATCACCACATTTTGTGTCCATAAAGCTTAGCTTGTACTTTAGACTTGACCAAGTAGGATGGCGATGGCGGCAGTGGCAATGAGTTGTCTTGTCAACCCACATGGTGTGAGATCTACTCAAGATCTCGCCACCACCTTGTCCTAGGCCGGCTTTGTCCATGGGGTCCGTATGTAATGGGGTCAGTCCAAGTATTCTATGTGGGGAAGGCAGGTCGTCCATACTTGGATCGGTTCACGTAAAAATGGCCTCCACTTCAAAGAAGGTGTCTGGAGAATCTCTCAAAGTAGACATGGCATTGATTTGTGTCAAGGCGAGCGTGCCTCACATAATCCTCACTGGAAGGATTTTGGAGGCTATGGAGGGCCCTCATAGTGCATGGATGATGCCGAAGAGCCCCATAGACTTTAGTATTAGGTGGGGGCTTTCTTGTGGCCGATGGACATAAACGAGAGTGAGCTTGAGACCTTCAAGGAGAGGTATATAATCTTGAACAATATTGAAATATTTGTGCTGATCCTTGAGAAAAGGGCTTGTTTTCCTAGGGAAGGGTAAGTAGCAGAAAGTGAGGCCATCCTGAGTGAGAGGATGAAGCTATCATTACACCCACTTTTTAGGTATATCCTTAGGCATTACAACCTGGCCCCTACCTAGCTAGTACCCAATGCATGGAGCCAATTACAAGAGGCCTTTCTTTTTTGGAAGGAGGTCACTCTTAGCAAGGATGTGCCTCCCCATGTTTTCCAAACCTTGTTCCAACCCCGAGCCTCAAGTAGGGGAGAATGATTGTAAGGGGTGGTATTGTATGAACCATTGGGGCCCACACTCTCCCTTCATTTGGGGAACTCCAACCTACATCAAGAACTAGAAGTCGTCTTGGTTCTGGGTGAGGGGTCGCTGGCAAACGATGGAGGGAGACATGGTCCAGAGATAACGCTGCCGACCCAGTATCATGAGTATAGTGAGTTTAGCTTTAGCTGAAGTGATTTTTACTCACTATTCTTTGTTTCCGGTTTCTGATCCGTGCCTTGTACAGCTGCAGTTGACCGATTCGAACTCGAGCCATCCGAGTGGGCCATCATAAAGGCAATATACGAGCTGCATTCAGAAAATAGGTATTTCAAGAACGTCATCGACAAGCAGAACCTCTTTATTACACACCAATTAATGGCTACCAAATGTTAAACAAGACGGTTTGCTTCTTTGTTCAATAATTACTTTCTTCCACAATTTTCCTAACTGTTCTTTATGTTTGTAGGACAACACGACAAAAAGGAATATGTTAAACCCAACATGCTCCAGCTGAGGCGCCTGGGAGAGGCACGGAAAATGAAACCCCTAAGCTCCGATTCTTCTTCCTACAAGAATCAGCGAGACAAATTAGCTCGTCTCTCCAAAGTGAACCCATCGCCTCCTCCAGAAAAGAAAGGGAAAAAAGAAAAAGATAAGCTTCCCTGGAGAGGCCCCCAAAGAGGAAGTTGGTGATGTCTAAGAATGTTGGGCTTGACCCTCTTCCCAAACGCTAGACCACCCTTGAAGAAACACTCTGACGACCCATAATAGCCTAACCAATTTCCTCTGTAAAGGTTGTGGAGGCAAAGTATGTGGTCGAAGAGGGGGCAAGCTTGGTAAGGAAGAGGTGAGGTAAGGAGGTGAGGAGTACCCCGTCTGAGAGAAATGCTCAAAACTTCTTGGGGGGAGGTCCGATGAAATCACCTCTACAATAATGGAGATGTTGCCTGCTGAGGTTCGGGGGGCTGTGAGGATTCAACACAAGTATTGTACTGACAAATATTCTGCGTATGCTGAAACTTGTGATGCAGAGGACATGGTGAAGGCTGGGCTGGCCCTACAGGGTTTCCTTTTAAATGCCCAGATGGAGGTGAGGCGGCTACAGGGCCTTAATAAGGAGTACCTCCAAATGGCCCAAGATGCTGAAGCTACCCTAAGTAAAGTTATGTCTAAGGCATCTTCTATCAATGAGGCCATTGAGGCAGGCTGAGGCAGAGTCGAATGTGGAGGCACTTTCCAAAGATAATGATGAATTTAAGAAGGAACCTACCTCTGTAAAGTCGAAGTGATTGCTTTAACGAAGCGCGTGGAAAATTCTGAAAACCTCCAAAGGATCACTTTGTCAGCCTTGAAGGTCGCTAACAAGGATAAGGGGGAGCTTAAGCTCATATACAAGGGCTAACTGCTAAGGTTGCTCAATTGGAGTAGTAGTTAAAGGAGGTGGGAGAGGCTATGGTGAATGAATATGTCGCCCACTTCTACGAGACAACTGAGTACGACAGCTTCGATATATATTGGATGAGGGTCGCCTACAATAAAGTCTTTGGGAGGCTTGTTGAGCTACATTCCCAACTAGAGTTATCCTCCTTAAAGGATGAGTTTTTGGCGGACGAGCCCTCAACCCCCGCTAATGAAGAAGAAGACTCGGTGGAATAGGTGGCCACCCCAAGGGAGCCTTAGCAAGATGACGCCGCCGTTTGGACTAGGTTTCCTTGTTTATAATTTTTTGTAATCTCTCTCATTATAATGAATTCAATTTTATTTATAACTTGATTCCAATTTCACAACATTTCTCTTGATAGCATTTCGTGTTTGTAACTAACTGATCTTGGGCTCGCCATAACCAATTGAGTTTTAATAACTTATGTGCTCGCCATAATTAGCTTAATTTTAACGACTTATGGGCTCTCCACAATTAACTGAATTTTAATGAGTTATGGGCTCGCCATAATTAACCAATTTTTATTAACTTATGGGCTCGCCATAATTAACTGATCTTTAATAACTTAGGGACTCGCCATAATTAGTCAAACTGTAATAATTTATGGGTTCACCATAATCAATCGAACTTTAATAATTTATGGGCTTGCCATAATTTATTGATTTTATCATAACACCCTATGAGCTTGCCATGGTTTTAAACAAGTAATATGAGCTCGTTGTAACTATTTTAACTGGTTGAATGTGGGCTCTCCATCCTTCAATTTGATCAATCTATGAGTTTGTCATAATTAAGGCGAGTTAAATTAGCTTATGGGCTTGTAGTTGATCACAGCATTATGAGCTTGTCATACTTAACATATGAGCTTGTCATAGTTAAAAACAAAGTTATTGATAGAGGCCCTTCTAGTTTGGACCCAACGTGCCAACACCTGACTCTTTACAAGATAGAAAAAACCCTCACAAGCACAAGATTGCCCCTTCTAAATAATTTCCTCTTGACCTTGGTGTTGTAATATCTCACCAATTTTCTTTGATAGGAGGCTAACTTTATCTGCGAATCATCTCTTCTTTCTTCAAGGAAATCAAGCTTGCATCACCTCATTTCGTCGTTTGATATCTTGTTGAAGTGCATGCGGCGAAGTGAAGGAAGACTCACTTCGACTGGGCTCATGACTTCGGTCCCATATGCCATAGAGAAAGTGGTCTCTCTCATCGCAATTCGGCTGGTGGTACAAATTACCCACAACATATATGGGAGCTCATCCACCTATGCTCCCTTTGATGCATCAAGTTTCTTTTTCAAGAGGTGGTTGATAGTCTTGTTAACTGCCTCCACTTGGCCATTCGCCTAGGGTGATGAGGGGAGGAAAAGTGCTTTTTGATACCCAATTCGTCACACAGGTCTCTAAGCTTCTTTCCTATTGTCTATTATGATCGAATGGGCGTTTCCGAACCGATAGATGGTGTTCTTTCACATGAATTTAGAAGTGTTTGCTTCAGTTTTTTGCTTCAGTTATTTTTGCCAGTGGTTCTGCATCGACCCACATAGTGAAGTTATCAATGGCGATGATTGTATCACTTGTACTTTCCTTTCCTTTTCGCATAGGACCTATCAGGTCGACCCCCTACCTGGCGAATGGCCAGGCTGGATACTACGCTCAATTCTTGTGATGATTGTCTTTGAATAGATAAAAATGCTGACACTTGTCACACCTTTTCAAGCATCTTTTTTCAAAGTTGACTAGTAGTATTCTTGTCTTAGGACTTCCTGGCTAGTGCTGGACATCCCGTATGGTTGTCACAAATTCCTTCATGGATTTCATGTAGGACATAATCAGTTTCCTCTTCTCCAGTGTATCTTAAGATAGGAATGAAAAGCTTATCTTGCAAAGTATTTCGTTCTGGAGCACATAGTGGGCAATTATTCGTCTGAGCTTGTGGGCCTCTTCTTTATTTTCCGGCAAGATGTGATCTTTGAGGTAAGCTATTAAAGGTTACATCCATTGGGGAGTTCCTTCAATCTATATCACCTCTTTTACCTTGGCTGTAGAGGGTTTATAGAGGTATTCAACTGTTACAATTTTGAGCAGCTCTAAATCCTTGCTACTGGCCAATTTTGATAGAGCATCTACATGTAGGTTCTCTGTTCTTGGTATCCGGGTCAGCTCCAATTTTTTAAAACATGGGAGCAGGTCCATAACCTACTTCGGGTATGTTACCATGCCCTTATCTTTAACTGTAAAACTGTCGTTGACTTGGCTTACAACTAGCTGGGAATCGGTGCAAACTACCAAGTTCTTAACCTGTATTTCTTTGGCAAATCTGAGGCTTGCTAGAAGTACCTCATATTTAGCTGCGTTGTTGGGGGTCTTAAAACCAAACATTACCGCACAATTAAGCTTGTGGCCTTTTGGGCTCTCCAACAGTACACCGGCCCTAGATCTCGTTTCTTCGGAAGATCCATAAACAAACAATTTTTCAGGTTGGGGGATCTATTGTTTCCATTATTATATTGATGTTTGTTGCCTCAATGAATTCTGCTATGGAGTCTGCTCCTGCTTGCCCATTCATCGAGGTTGTTGGCTGATATGAAATGTCAAATTCGCTCAACTCTACAGCCTATTTCATCAGCCTTCCTGAAGCGTTTGGTTTTTGGAGCACCTACTTGAGAGGGAGGCTCATCAATACATATATACTATGGGCCTGAAAGTAGAGCCTCAGTTTCCTAGAAGCGATCATAAGGGACAAAGCAAGTTCTTCCATGTTAGTATAATGTGATTCAACTGGTAGGAGGGTCTTGCTTACGTAGTAGACGGGGAGTTGCATACAACCTTCCTCCTCTACTAGGATTGAGCTCACAGTCTATGCGCTTACAACCAAGTATATTAGTAACGCTTCTCCCTCCTTGGGCTTTGAGAGGAGGGGGGCTTGGCCCAAGTACTTCTTCAGCCTTTGGAAAGCTTCTTCAAATTCTTCGTTCCACTAGAACCTCTTTCCTTTCTTTAAGATTTTAAAGAACGGGAGACATCTATCCGTTGCTTTGGAGATAAAGTAGTTTAGTGCTGCAAGGTACCCCGTCAAACATTGTACTTCTTTGGGCTTGCTAGGGGGTTTCATGTCCAACATGGCCTAATTTTTTCAGGGTTTGCCTCAATACCTCGCTGGTTAACCATGTAACCCAAGAATTTCCCTGAAGCGACACCAAAAGCACATTTTAAAGGATTCAACTCCATCTGGTACTTTCTTAAGATCTTAAATGTGGCTTCCAAGTGTTCAATGTGGTTCGCATCTATGAGGCTCTTTACCAGCATGTCATCAACATATACTTCCATTGTCTTGCCAATAAGGTCAGCAATTATCTTGTTAACTAGGCGCTGATAGGTAGCCCCAGCATTTTTCAGACCGAAATGCATCATTTAGTAACAATAAAGGCCTCTATCAGTGATGAATGAAGTGTTCCCCTCATCATCCAGATACATGGGAATTTGATTATATCATAAGTATGCATCCAAGAAGCTCAAGAGTTCATGGCCAGCGGTGGAGTCAACTACTAATCGATCCATGGAAATGGAAAACTGTCATTTGGGCATGCTTGATTGAGGATGGAAACGTCTATGCAAACTCTCAATTTGTCGTTGGGCTTCTTTACCAAGATGGGGTTTGAGATCTATTTCGAATATACTGTCTCCCTAATGAACCCATTGGATATGAACATTTATACTTCTTCCTTCAAGGCCTTTCAGAGTTCAAGGCTCTCCTTTTTTGCCTATTAGGGGTAAACTTGGGATCGATGTTAAGACAGTGGAAACTAACCTTGGGGTCTATGCCCACCATGTCTGCATACTTCCAGGGGAACATGTCTAAGTTGCTAAGTAGGAAGCTCTTGAGTCTCATCTTTTCTCTTTCAAGTTTATTCCCTACTTGTAACACCTTTGTGTAGCCATTTGGGTCTTCCGAAAAAGATTCCAGTTCCTCTACCGAGGTCGCTTGTGAATTTGATTCGGTGACCCTAGGGTCTAAATCCACACTGATGACTTTTTCTTTCGGGACATCTGTAATGCTAGCGTCTCTCCTTTGTTCGGGAGTAGTACCTTCTTTAGGTGCGTCAACCATTTCAGTGTCCATCATAACCATATTCACACCGCGGGGCTCGAATTTTCTCGGGGAGCTAAGGTAGCATTCCCTCGAGCCCATTTGGTCTCCTCGTATTGTAGCATTTCCTTTTTCAGTGGAAAATTTCGTACACGGGTGGTGTATGGATGTAATGGCCCTAAGCTCTTTCAAAGCGGGTCTTCCCAACACTCCATGGTAAGAAGATCGGTGATCCACAGTGAGGAATTTTATGAAATGATGAGCGACAAGTGGGGATTCCCCCATTTCCACTGCTAGTGTGATCATTTCCCTAGGAACGATGCTATCGCCAATGAAGCTATATATGGGCATGGTTATGGGAGTGAGCTCATGGTCTACCATCATTTTCTCAAAGGTAGTTCCAAATAGAATATTAACCAAAATCCCATTGTCTACCAACATGTGCTTAAGTCCATTTCTGGCCACAACAGATCGTACCACCAAAGCGTCGCAATGAGGGTAATGAACCCCCATGGTGTCCTCCTGCGAAAAAGTTATTGGTAGGATGTTTCCAGCTCCACGAGCAGTACCATTAACTAGGTAGCTCGTTTGGGTGGATCATTCACTTCCCTTGCTTCATTCTTTTGAGCATTCCTAGATTCTCCTCCACGTGGAGACCACAAATAATGGTGTCAATTTCCCTGATGGGGACGTTTTTCCGCATTGGGTGGGGGGTTCTCTCCTGGGCCTTTGTCTATATCTTAGCTTATTTCTTTACTCTTCTTGTTCCCACCTAGACGAGTCATTTATGTGATGTCATCTCACCTTACCGTGTTTAGGCTCTCTCCCATGCCTAGATTGAAGCGCGTCCCTTTGTACTTGATAGGTGTTTCTTCTTTCAGCACGGAAGCCTATTAGCTCTTCATAATACAGCCTTAACAGGCAATTCTCAGTGTTGTGGCTGTTGGTTTGATGGTAAGTGTAGTATTTCCTGTCTCTAGGCTCCTTGTTCCTCCCTCTGTCTCTTCTCCTGGATTGATTCTACTGCCTCTGAGCCTCAGGTCTAACTTCTTCATATGTCTAAGATGGCACTGTATTTAGCATGGCAGTAGCTAACGCTTGGCTTGAGGTAAGGGCGATTGTATGTTCCGCTTGGGTCCATTGCTGGTCCACTAAGTGTGATACAAGACCTCGTCACTGTCTCTAAGATGGTGGGAATCCCAATGAAGCCCGGTTGCAGTGATCGATGAGTTCTTCATTGACAATCTCGCTTCTCATTCTACCAAGGCATGATAAGAGCTAGGGTTCTTGTTTCGAACATCACTCCAAAATAGGATGTTCATGTTGAGGCCTCCTCTTATAGCAAAAATGGCCTCTCTCTCTCTCTCTCTGTAACCTGCTCACACTAAATCATTTCGTCTAAGTGGGCTAAGTAGCTTTTCAAAGCTTCATCGGCTTGCTGCCTCATGTCATGTAATCTTGGGTTAAGGGCTTCACCTTCTTTGTTGGATAAATATTAGTTCAAAAAAGCTTTCTTGAGGTCTGGTCACCTCCTGATGCTACTGGTTGGGATGTAACCGTACCGAGTTTTTATGGCCCCTAAGTGGGCTAAGTAGCTTTTCAAAGCTTCATCGGCTTGCTGCCTCATGTCATGTAATCTTGGGTTAAGGGCTTCACCTTCTTTGTTGGATAAATATTAGTTCAAAAAAGCTTTCTTGAGGTCTGGTCAACTCCTGATGCTACTGGTTGGGATGTAACTGTACCGAATTTTTATGGCCCCAATTAATGTAAGACGAATGGCCCCACTTTAGAGCTAGCGAGCCCCTCGTAAAGATACTGAGTCTTGTAATTGTTTAGGTGTTTCGCTGGATCACCCTTTTCCTCGTATTTGGGTATTTTGGAAGGTACCAAATGGCTGGGAACTGGGGCGCTCCTTAACTCTTGGGAGAAGGATAGGGTACCATCATCATCTAATTCAAACGACCTGAATGGTCCGTCAGAACCATCTTTCTCAGCTTGATAATGAGGGTGTCACGACGTTTTCGTCTGATTCCTCAAGTTCATCTCATTTCTTCTCTCTCCTATTTTTAGGTGGATGGATGGAGGGGCCACTGAGGTTCATATCCCGAATTTCGTTCTGGCTCCCTTTTACACTAGGGGCGACTGGTAGGACCTATTTCTTGGCCTTGATTGTCCAATTCAATCGAACATACTGGTGGACCTTTATGGTTCACGCTTCTGAGAATATTCTAGGGGAAAATTTTCCTCTTACTGTATGTTATCTCCAGGTCGGCTAGTAGCGTAACTGGTGGAAGTGTCCATCTCCACCTCTCTTTCTACTGGGTTGATCTCCCTTCTGTACATTTGGGAGTCGACTGTCGAGTCATTCTCATCATCCTCTTGGGGCATCACTTTCCATTGAAGCACTTGGTACCCCACATGTTGATGCATTTGTATTAGTAGTTGTTCCATTGTGACATTTTGCTGGGCCATACTTCTCATATACGCAGCCATCTTTCCTACTTCTCTAGCCAAACATGTTGTGGTACCGCCTAGCCTGTGTTGGTGATGGGGGCGATGCATGTTTACATTCGTTCGAAGGAACTCTTGTTCAGAAGCCTCCTGTTGTCTATCCCTGCCTTGCGATTTATAGTGACTAGAACTCATAGCATGTATTAGGCTTCAAACTAAAGGTAGGCGTTTTAGATGTTTTCTCTTTCCGGATGTTCTTTCTTCAAGAACCAATCATTTCTTCAAAACTCTACTTCAAACGACTTTTACCACAGGGATGTTCATGGTTATAGTGTTGAATTTTCCACAGACGGCGCCAATCTGTTGACCAAAAAAAATGTACCGGTAATGTGGCCAACATATCCCAAAGTGGATTTTTTGCACACTTAGACAAACCGTTATTCAAACATGACCTTCTTCGGGAGGGGCGGATTTGGTCGTGCGCACACCGATTGTCAAGTCAGTTGGTAAAGTTGTTTTTGGAGGTGGGAGAGTTTAAACATGAGCCTCTAGTATGAAAAATAGGGGTCAGCTTTGGGGTTAAAATGTAAAGTGTGTGAGTTGCAAGAATATAGCTTTGAGAATCTAAACTTACATTACATTTGAATGGTACTAAGTGTAAGCTTTTATACTTGGGCAAAACAGATGGAGTCCATTGGATGAGAGTGCACATGGTCCCATCCAAGCGACTTCCCTTTCTTGTCATCTTCATCAATCAATCCCGGCATTAAATGATATTACCACTTTTGTGTCCATAAAGCCTAGCTTGTACTTTAGACTTGATCAAGTAGGATGGCAGAGGTGGCAGTGAGTTGTCTTGTCAACCTATATGGTTTAAGATCTATTCAAGATCTCACCACCGCCTTTCCTGGGTCGGCTCTGTCCATGGGGTCCATATGTAATGGGGTTGATCCAGGTATTCTATGGGAAAATAGGTTGTCCGCACTTGGATCAGTACCCCTGCATGTAGCTGGGCTGCCATTATTCCATTATATGAGGCATGGTGATGTGAGCACGGAATCAAGTGAGTCAAAATCAAGCCCCGAGAACATATCCGTTTATTATTAAAGAAGGCTCAATAACATGATCGAGAGAGGCGATGAGATTGCTCACTCAAGCTACGATGAACGAAATGTCGAAGTTAACAAGCCATGGAACAAATTTCATGTTGGGCTTGGAAGAAGAAACCAAATGGATCAACTTGGTTCAAACAGCGAACGAACAGTATGGATGAAAATGTGCATAACTTTCAGTTTGAACGTCAGATTTCCATCCATGAGTACAATCCAGAAACGGTACGAAATTCTGCACAGGGAAAAAGAGGTTTCATAATTAAAGTTATGCGATCGCATAGACCAATCAGGACGCAAATTTTTTCAAATTTCCTGTAATCTTCTATTATAGTAAAATTCTATTCTTGGTATCTTTTTTAATCTTTTAGACATTATTTCCATTTAGAATAGAATTTAAATTAGTTCTATATAAATATGACCTATTATTTCATTGAAAGAAACACGTTATCGAGAATATTATTTTGCGAGACAAATTTGCTTTCAATCAATTATTCTTCATTGAACAATTTGTGAAATTATCAAAAATCATTCTTGTGGCGTTCAAATCAACCAGGTAAGATTCTCAAATATTCAATCAAAATGATCAACATTCGTTTCCATTTTGTTGGTTATTTCGATTCGTTATTTTCGAATCAAATCCAAAACTTTGATTATTCTTACTATCTTGGGTTCGATTTCAATCTAATTCGATTGGTATCAGAGCTTAGACTCCAAAATCAAGGTTAGATCTTTTTCTTTTTTTTTTCGTTTGAGTCTTTATTTCTTATTTCTAGTGTTCTACGTGTTCTTATTTTTTTTTGTCTTTGATCCGTAATTTTTGAGTCAAAAATCCAAAAGTTGTTTTTGTCAAAAGTCCAAATCAACGTACGTTTTCTTCGCTAGTATCATAGTTGAATTTCGAGTCAAAAAATTTGAAAAAAAAATCTGAAAATTCAGAAAATTCTGTGAAAAGTCAAATTTAAAAAAAATATATTTGTTATTATTTATTTCGAAAATTGCCGGCCAATTACGTTTTCTATTGTATACAATTTAAGAACTACTTTCTTGAATTCAAATTACATTCCAATCATCTAATTCAATTCATTTCTTTCTCGAGTCTTCAAAATTTTCAAATATCTCACTCAAAACTCGGTTTGAATTCTACGAGAATAATCCTAGTTGAGTTCGAATTTGTCCTTTGAAGCACTTGAGCGAAAGTATTGAGTTGAAAAAAGTAGAGTGGTGAGATCAATAGAGGAAAAAAGCCGAATTGAGTGATACACGAGCACATATTTGTGAGGCAAAAATAAATTTTAAAATTTAGGATGTCTGACAGGGATGGATCAACACTAGGTCGAAACAATAACCAATCCAACATGTCGGATGAGATGATACGTAGGTTTGAATGGTTATTTGAAGATGTGCAAGATAGGTTGGATAGACAAGACACGGAGTTTGCCAATTTGCATAGGGGATTTCTAAATAGACGGAGATAGGGTAGGCGGGAGCCTAGGAAGGAGGTACGTGAAGAATATGATTATGGGAGTGATGAAGAAGGAGATGCGGTAATTGAGGTTGAAATGGGTAGGATGAGAAATAGAGAAGCTATGTTTGAACGAAGGGGTAGAAACTTTGTTGGAGACGAGGTAGATGGGAATATAGGTAACATAAAAATGTTCATTCCACCGTTCAAAGGAATGAGTGATTTGGAGACTTACTTGGAGTGGGAGAAAAAGGTTGAATTGATCTTTGACTACCACAACTATTCAAAGGGAAAGAAGCTGAAGATAGCGGTCATTGAATTCACTCACTTGGTGGGATCAAATGGTGACATCGAGAAGGAGAAATAGGGAACGATTGATCAATACATGGGAAGACTTGAAAGCTATCATGCTGAAGAGGTTTGTACCTAATCACTACTTCCGAGAGCTTCATCAAAAAACTACAAAGCCTCTACCAAGGATTGAAGAGTGTGGAGGATTATCACAAGGAGATGAAGTTGTTGATAATTAGGGCTGATGTGGAGGACGATCGGGATGCCACCATGGCTAGATTTTTAAATGGGTTGAATCGGAACATAGCTAATGTAGTGAAGATGTAACACTATGTGAAATTAGAAAACATGCTACACATGGCTATGAAGGTGGAAAAGCTATAGAAGAGAAAGGGGACAGCAAGGTACTCATC
>CAIGRP010124539.1:0-18724 GCA_903798385.1 Fraxinus cuspidata | reverse complement strand
TTGAAAATGATGTAATTATGGAACGATATCAAAATATGATAACACGAAAGAGAACAAATGCAATAAAATATCTCTTACTTTAACTTTTTCGTCACTTTTTGAAAGTTTGATTATGCCCCCAACATAAAAAGTCTGCGTCCGCCCCTCTATCTCCACACTCCACTCCATCTCTCCCGACCACCCCCACACTCCATCCCAACGCACCCCAGCCCACCGCCTCTTCAACCAAAATCAGATGAAACCTACCATTCATCGTCGCCTGTCGCCACCACCCGACCACCCACCATCAACACACAATTTCATAGTTCCTTTACAAATTCAGATGAACTTAACAAATTCAATAAAAAATGAAAAATAAAATAGTTAAACATATACACACATGTATGCATATCTAAATAGAGAAAGATATAGGTTGATGAAGGAATGGAAAAATTAGAGAACCTTGGAGGTACTACGACTGTGAAACCAAGAGCCCCCGGTAGACGAGTAAGGCTTACTGATGTTGTATGGCAGATCTTTGAGGCACACACCCAATCCGCTTACAATACCTTTTAGGAATTTCAACATCTTTCTAGCACGACCCAATTAAATCTCTTCAAAAAATTCCAGTACTAAAATTGAACAATATATTATTACATAGAGAATTAGAGAGGGAAAGGGTGGATCCGATGAAAGGAAAGTTTTGAAGCAATGGATTATAGATTGAAATTCATATTGCAAAATATATATACATGAAAATTGCAATTTATCTTGATTTTGCAAAGTTTTGTAAAGGGATGATGAAATTTATGTCGATGGCTAGTAGTTGGGTGTGGCGGTAGACTACAGTGAATGGTGGGTTTCATCTGGTTTTAGTTGGGGTAAAAGGTTTGAAACCCCAGTTTTAAAAATGAAAGATTTGAGTATAGCTTGCAACATTTCGAAATATTTGAGACCTGAGCTTCATTTCTCCCATAAATAATATACATAGTGGAATGCAATTGAAGTATTGATCAAGCTTAAAATAGCTTATAATTAAATTAAATTTAAAAATTTTCTTCTACACAAGTCAAAAAATTAATTATTTCAACAATAAGATAAATGTCATATAAAAAAAAAAATATTATTTTAAATTTATTAATCCATAAGTAAAACACTAGTAAGTAATTTTTTTTATCCCCCTTATAAGTAAATCTTTTATTCATAGTCAAACACATTGCTTTAGGGAATCGAACCCTCAACTGGTAACATGTTAATTCATAAATCCCTTGCAGAGTTATTCTGCATTACTCTTCTTTTTCTTCTATTTCTTCTTTATTTATTTTTTGTTTTACCCAAAAAAAAAAAATGAAAAACAACTTCTCTCATCTTTCAAGTTTCAATGAACCTAAAAACATAGCCCATGTTTGGTATTAATTAAAATCAAGATTTTAATATAAGTTAAAGTTAACAATTAATTTTATCACATTTCATTGGATCAATAACTTTTTAACAACATGTTTTATTAATTTTTATCAAAATCTACTAAAAATATAATTTTAATCTTCGCCAAATAGAGGCTAAATGTACAAAATATTTTATTTTACACTTTGATGGATCTAGTCAATTGTTTAAATTTTTCTCCATTGTTTTTTCTTTTCATGGAGAGTTGTAGATTCAAAAATTGATGTATTTTCATAATTATTGAGTATATATTTCTACTCAAAACTAATTCGTAAACATGTTTTTAAATTATATTTTCCAACTAAAATCTTCCCCAAACTTCATTTGTTCGTGATTATTTGACCATGTAACATTCTTGTATCGGATTTATCAATAGCATAAAATTTTGATAAAAAGAAAACTTTTCCTATGTAGTTATATTCGAAATGTTTGAATTGTAAAACAAAAGGAAAAATTGCACATTTAGTCCCCAACTTACAGAGTATTAATAATTCATCCCCACCCTTTAATTTCGATATTTTGAAATTTTGCAAACTTGGTCTTTTTTTTCATATTTTGAGCTGTTAAATAATCACGTGGATATTACATACACGTTTGAACACCATTTTTTTTTGTAAAAAATATATTTTGGAATAGTGATTTGTTGAAGAATGTGCGGTTAAAAAATAAAGAAACATTTGAAGTAGGGGTGGCAACGAACTGAGCTACGAGCCGAAATTCGAAGATTTTTTGTAAAAAATATATTTTGGAATAATGATTTGTTGAATGATGTGAAGTTAAAAAATGAGGAAAAATTTGAAGTAGGGGAGCCAAGCCACGAGTCGAAATTCGAAGCTTTAGCTCGGCTCAAGCAAAATAGGTTCAGGCTTTTTTTGGCCCGAGTCGAGCCGAGCAAAGGTTTGGAAAAAAAATTTGAGGCTCGGTTCAAGCTTTCGGCTAGGGCCTTCTCTGGCCGGCCGATCGAGTCGGCGAGTCAAACTGACATCCCTAGTTTTAAGTTTGTGTCTAATATTATTTTATTAAAAAATGTGTCTTTAAAAATATGAGAGAAAAATGTATTTTGAAAATAATGGATGTCAAACGAGAGCATAAAGATGACAAATTGTCAGAACATTCCCTCCTAAATATAATCATTAGATATGACAACATGAAGAGATGGAGACGGGGAGCCCCGGATATTCCATGGGCGAGACGAGAATCACGTGATTAGAGTATTCCTATTTTCTGTTCCATACTTTAAAATTTAAATCATATTTAAAATAAAAAGAATATTAGTTGGGATAGGTTCAGGATAGAACCATATTCTTCATCTCTATCCCAACTCTCTAGTTGGACGAGGCGATGTGAAATGGAACATTGTGCTGCTCCCTAATAACCATGATTCTTTTACTTTAAGCAATGTTCGACTATTCCGATCCAGATGATTATTTAATGGCCAAAAGGATGAAAATCTTGAGAATCAATAAAGTTCCCTAAATACACCGAACATTGGAAACTCAAAAAATATTTTATAGGTTGGAGATTGACGAGTCTCATTTTTTTTTTTTTTTATCAAAATGTATACTTAAATAGTGATTTGATCACATTTTAATTACATGTTAATTAATAAAATAATATTACAAGTAAATTCAATTTTTTTTAATCGCACATGTTTATTATAACATTATTACAAAATGCATTTTTGAAAAAAATGTGCAACTTTTCCAAATGAAAATGAGAAGGAAAATTGAATAACAAGGGAGTGGGACCTAGAGCTGCCTGCCCAAACTTCGATTTCCTTTTGCTCGTTCATAATGTCAGAAGGGATGATGACTGTTTCCCAGATCATCTTTCTCCATCGTCACCACTCTCTTCCTCTCCCAAATCAAACTTGAAACCCAAATCCCTCAATTCCATAGTTAACTAGTTCCATGTATATATGTAAATATTACATAGCATTTTTTATTAGGGATTAATTCTTCATCATCAAAGGAAAAAAAACCCACAATTTGCGTCAATGATTCGCCTTTTCCCCACCACCCCATGTAGTCCATCCATGTTCTTATTCTGTTTTCTTAAACATCTGTCAGAACCCACTTCCCTTTTTTAAATTTTGACCCACTCCTACTCCTTTTCCACCTCAATTCTTGGATTTTCTTTTTCTTCTTGAATCTCCTTTTTCTTAGTTTTAGGTTCTATTTTCTTGATCTTTATGCCTCCATATCCATTTCAAACTCAAATTTCTCCTGTTCATCCCAATTTTCATGTATAATTAGCTAAAAAAATAATTTCGTTTTCACTCTCTGTTTTTTTTCCTAGGGTTTTCCTGTTATAATGATATTTTCTCTTCGTTGGATCGAATTTAGCATCACTTGTAATGCTATCGCTTTTATAATTGATTAAACCCCATTTCTTTCAGATTCAATTTCCACACAAAAAGTCTGTTTAAATTTGAGCAATTTCAGTGATATGGCTTATCAACAGCAGCCGCCACTCCCGGGTCCAAACTCAGGTTCGGGTCCGGGAGGGCTTCAGTACATGAATTCTCCATTTGGGGACACCACTCTCACTAAGGTTTTTGTTGGAGGGCTGGCCTGGGAAACACAAAGTGAGATTTTGAGGCGGTATTTTGAGCAGTTTGGGGAGATTATTGAAGCCGTAGTCATTACTGATAAGAACACAGGCCGATCTAAAGGATACGGTTTTGTGAGTGTTATCTCGTTATCTTTTCCTTGAATAATAATTTTTATTATCGAAGTCTGTAGAATTTGCTTTTTTTGATTGTTAGATTTGTATAAAGGTTGCACTATTCATGCTTGATATATCCCGTTCCATAGTTAAAAAAACACTTGGTGTAATTAATGCATCCATCCCAACTAAAAAATTTTTGGATTCGTCGGCTTCGTAATATCTTACTTCGCCAATTGGGACTCTGTTAATACTGTGTTATGCACGAAGTAGAATGGTTGGCAATTTAATGACTGGGGTAAATGGTGTTTGTATGGAGGATTTAGGTGACTTTCTGGGACCCGGAGTCAGCTAGAAGAGCGTGTGCTGATCCAACTCCAATCATCGATGGAAGGCGAGCAAATTGTAATTTGGCTTCCCTGGGGCGACCTCGGCCAGCACTTCCTTTTGGTAATGTACCTCATCTGGCCACACATATAATGCTTGTTTGCTGTTAATCTTTTAGACGCTTGTCATCTGTAGCAATATTACTTATTGGTGTTTTAATCCTGATCGAAGTACAGCTTTTCTAACTTCTATAAAAAAATTATTTTTAACTTGTGCAAAATGCCTGATGTTAGATTGGAAATATACTTGTGCTGTGTCAACTTATGTAAACAGGGTCATATAATTATCTTTTCCTGTTTCCAGTTTGAAGTATATTACGTTGAATCCTGTCATTGTACATTCATGTACACGCTTTTAATCCTGCAATAGCACAAAGTTAGGCGTTTCCCACTTTTGTAGGAACTCTGTACTATAAACAATAATATCTCGAAATATAGTTCCTCAGAGAAGTAAAATACATCTCTTTGACATCATCCCCACAGCGTATTTAACAAGTGCAGTATTTCAATTATACCAATTGTATAAATAAATAACGAAATTGTTAAAATTTTATCAATCGTATGCAATTGAAGAATGATCCAGTCCATTAAAATCTTTACTAATGTTAGGGGTGTAATTTTTGTGAATCAATTCGATATTTCTACATTGGTACTAATTTCTCAAGTGACAACTGACTTGAGTTGAGGTATTTCACATCCCTACGGAGTCCCAGCATAGTAATACTTATAATTTATATATAAGGAAAAGCTCAAAGCATAGAACAAGTGCCTGGGGCATTTCAGAGGAATTGTCACAATTTTATGAATTGATAGGTAGTTATTACTTGGATTATGTGATAGAGTGAAATAATGATAAGTATTCCTTATTTTTCTCTTTTTCTGTAAAATTTCAATAAACTTTAGATTACAACAATATGTTTTACCTGATTTTGTTGCTCATAGGACGGTTCAGATCACCAGCACCTTACCTTGGAGGTCTACCAGCTTCTAGGGGTGCTTATATTGGAAATTTTAGTTACCAACAGCCGGTTACATATGGCTACCAACAAGGCTTGGTGTATTCCCCCTACGGGTGAGCTATGCATTATGATCATATCAGTCATTGTGTATTAAGAATATCTTTGTACATAGTAAAGGTTGACTGGTTCTGCATCCATACTCCTGGTGTTTCTGAAGCATCACATCATCATTTTTTTCTACTGCCATGTCTTCTCGCTCCTATATTTGAGAATATCTAGAATCTAGAGAAACAAAAGAAAATATGTAAATGAAATTCAGGAATGTATCATTTACATAAAATCTAAATTTACAACTAAATTAAATTCATATCTGGATGCCTCTTAGTAATGGCATCATTTCTCTTTTTGACTGTTATGTCATCGAACTGTTTTGTTGCCTCTAGTTATCTCTGTTCATTGGCATCTTCTTCACACCAGTGTTTAAACTATCTCATGGAGATGTTTTGCTTTCATGACTCGAGTTGTAATTCTCAACATAAACCAGTAAAATAATTTAATATAAGTGCAACTTTCTATTAAGGTCAATTTTTGAAAACCATAAACATAGAATGGATTGACAAAATAACAATAAGGGTGTGTTTGAGCCACATTATTTTGGAAGAATGTATTTTGGAATAGTAGATTGATGGAGAATGTGTGGTTGAAAAAGAAGGAAACGTTGTTGATGTGATGGAAAATATTATTTTATTTAAGAATGTGTTTTTGAAAATGAGTAGAAGAATGAGAATGAATGTTTTAATGTGCCTCAAACAAGGGCTAAATAAATTAACATATTAGCAATCACATAAGAAGACCATTGAACCACAATTAGAACTAAAAGTCGAAAACAAATTAAACAATTGATAAGCTATTTAAGGATTTTTCTTGCCTTGAATTTGTTTTTTTTAAAGAAAGGTCACAGAGCATCTTCAGTTGTAGGAGTAGAGGCCTAGTGTACAAGACTCTTCACTTTTCTTTTCTGTCTTATGTGATCCCCAATTTTTATTCCTTTTTTAGGTTTTAGGGCTGGTTTTTGTTTTGAGCAAAATGTTCCTTTAAAACGATTTTCCCTATGAAAAATCAATCTACAAAGGTGAGGCTGGTAAGTTAAAATAACTCAGGAGCAAGACTTATTTACCTGCAGATACCTTTCAGTCCATCTTGTCAATTTATAATTACTGATGAAATATTTGAGCTTCTGGTGTGTATCTGCTGATACTAGAAGTTCTATGAAGCCACAAGTTATTTGGAAGTGTGTTCTATTATCTTTAGAAGGATTTTTGTAGATGCCATGAATGATGCTAATGAGCTCATCTATAATGTTGAAGTTTATTGTCCATCAGTTTAGGAAAATTAATTAAGAAGAATAGTTGTGGATCTCATTAAATGTGTGGATAATAATGTGTAGTAGTTATGAATGTGTGGTTGAAATTAATATTTGACTTTGACTTTGACTGAATTTATAAACCATTAATAAATTTGTATCCAAATGGATGCTTATTTAGTTGAGACATGGGGGTATTTGATGATGGTGTTATCTATGCATATGAGAGGGTGATCCCTTTACAGTTGTATGTGTTTTCTCTCTGTGTTTGTGTTGATGAACATATCATGCACATAAACAAGTAATGCACGTGTCTTGTGGTTCTAGGTTTAATATATAAACAGCATCTCATGCATGCATAATCTGCACCTGCTTGTTTTTGTGTTATTACATCCAAGGATATCATTAGAAGTATGATATCACTGAAACCGGACTTCTCTTATCATCTCCTTTGGTTAAATCTCCTACTGTTGGAAATATATTGCCTCATGCAATATCATGCATGTGTGCCTGGTATTGGAGTATTATTTATTTCTTCCCTGAGAATTTAGGCTCTGAACTTAAGGATATGGTCAAAACGGAAAGTGCGATATAAGAAATTATTGATTGAGTTGTTGGATTAAGCCTTCCTGAAACTTTGATGTGATTGTATGCATATTACGTTATGGTATATCCATGGGACGACTGTCAAGCAAAGAGAATACCTCCAGTACAGCTGAATGGGTTGTTAAGTTTGTGATTTATTTGGATTTCTTATTTGGGTTGGATAAGGAAATGACACATTATCTGAAATTGGACATCTTTATTTTCTTTTGGGACATCGCAAATTAATTTCCATTTTTTGAAATACTCTGCCTATCAATATTCTTTCAACCTTTTTCTGTTTACCAAGTTATTTCAAGAGGATCCTTATTAAAACAGTCTCACCTCATATGTTTAAAATTGGACGGGCATGGTCCCAAACGTGACATTGTTACTCATCAGATAATATTATTGGAAAACTACATAAGAGCACTACTCTTCTACCTTACCTAAATACTTGTGCTGATATAAATTCGGTTGAAATGAGTGTAGTTCAATATTTCATTGGAGCTATTAAATATTACATCGAGTTTGCAGTCTGAAAAGATATTTATTTTGAATTTACATTTTTTGTGCAGGATATAATATAATAAATGGTTCTTTGCATATCTTCATGTCTATCATCTCTGTTTACTATTCAGTTACATATTTCGCATGATATAATATAACAAGTGATTCTTTGCATCTTCATTTCTATCTTCTCCGTTCTTTATTTGAGTACATATTTCAAATGAATCATCTAATTTGATATTATATTCACAAAAGATGATGGGCATGGTGCACAAATTTTTTAACTTTCAGATAACCTCTATAAATTTATCGTCTCCATCCCTTCTTTTGATGCAGGTATGCTGCATACAGTCCAGAATATTCTTATCATCAGGTCTTTAGTTTTGAAAAAATTGCTGCTTAGTACTTTAATGATGGTAAACTTGTATAAAGTCATTTTGACATATAGCAGTTCATTTATCTTTATAGGGTGTTTATAATCCTTATGGAAGTCAGCAATACCTTCACATGTATGGTGTACCTGGAACAGTCAACACAACTATGTATCCGTATAGCCAGTTGAGCCCAGGAAGTCAGAGTTATTCGGCATTGCCAGGATATGCAATGACTGGGCATCAGATCGTGCAGTTTGGTGGGCCCAGTGTCAATGCAGTGACAACTACATCTGTTCCAACTATTCCAACACCATTTCCTGGTAAATGTGTTTATTGCTGAACACATTTTGTTTTCTAGTATATGAAACACCATTGGAATTGTGTATCTGCACGAGCTTTCAAATGCCTACTCATGACGTTGGCATAACCTTATATCTTTTTGTCTACGATGTTCTAACCTCTATAGCACATCATTTTATTTTTATTCGATGATTTTGTTGGGAAGAGGATTATGTATGTCTTGGTGAAAAAGATTATATATATTTGTGGAGAATCAGGCTAGCTTCCTTGAAATCTGTACTAGGTTATCTTGTAAATCTCGTATTTGATTTTATATGTTTTACAGAAGATCTCTGGCTAATGTAATGTGTTGGTTTTATCAGGTGTCGCAGCACATATTCCACAGCAATCTCAGTTCACACTACCTGCTCATTCTCCTCAATTCATGCAGGGTAGCGGTTCTGATCCAAATTCTGGTTGAGGGTTTGATCTAGGTAAGTTTTCATGTTCACTTTTCGTGTTCTTTTGCTTGCTCTTGCTACCACGTGATTTTCTTGGTAGATACTTTTGTTATGATTTTATGCCACCTTTTGCAGGTATCCTAAGACTGCAGCGGGACTAAGAACAGCAGTACTGCTACTTGAGTGGCGGGCTTCAAATCTAGCCTTGCAAATTATTCATTTTGCATTCTAGAGGTATTTTATATAATATTCAAATAATTGATTTTTGCCTGTTTTAATTCGAGTAAATTCATCAACATATTTGAGACTGTCTGTTACATTTTGCTTTTTGAATTTAAACTAAATGCATGTTTGGTTAATCTTGAAAAAATTGCTTATAAGTTTATATATAAGCAAGTACTTATGTTAATAATCTTCTTGTTTACCTATTTTGAAAGTAATCCCTACCATGCCGTGAAAATAAATAACCTTTTTGTACTTAGCTCCTGTTTGGTAGGGATTAAAATCTAAATTTTAGTTTAAGTTCAAGTCAATAATTAATTTTAGATTCATATTTCATGCGACACTCAACTTTTGAACCACATATTTCATCAACTTTCATCAAAATTTACTAAAATTCTCATTTTAATCACTACCAAACATGGGCTTATTAAGTCAGAAAAGCACCCTATCTAAACATATTTTGAAACAAAAATTACTTGAAAGTACTTTTAGAAGTACCTTATCTAAACATGTTTTGAAACAAAATTAACTTGATAGTGCTTTTAAGCTTAGCCAAACATGCTCTTAAGTGTGCTTCAGGTTATAGATCTCACTGGGGAAGACTCTTTTAGAGCCTATCATAGATTAATGGTGCTCTGGGTTTGTGACCTACTTAGCATTTTGTTATTTACTCCGTAACAAATATGCAATTGATTCTACATTAACAACAAATCAAGAAGTTAAGCCTTTATTGCAACAACCTTTTATTCGGCTGCACGAATTCTTTTGTCACCATATCTTTTGTATTACATGTGCTGCTCTATATTTTGGCTATTAAACTGTCTAGTACTGAAGGGGTGAAGGGTTTTTGACAATTTTCTTTGACTGTTCACAAAAGATCTCTCCATATCGACTTTATATATGTTCTGCACAACATTTTGGCCAATAAACTGTTTTATACAACCCTACAAAACCAGTTACGCTCATCTTTACTGATCATTCGATTTTTCATGCTTACATACTGGGGCATTTGAAAGAGAAGAAGGGGTTACATTTATCCTTTTATCTGTCTTAGTTTATATCGATTGAGATTGAGATGTGTCTTTGATAATGGAAGATGAAGAACTTTGAAGATTAACGTGCATTTGCTTGGCATTTCTTGTTAATCTGATGTCTGTAACTTGTGCAGGTCTTACATTGTCATACTCACCAGAGAAATCAATGTCTGAGAGAGGAAATGGAACGTCTGAATTTCCGTCACTTCACTATCATGTATCTAAATTCTCATATTCTGCCGGTCTAATGGATGACCGGCAAAGAGTCGGAGACTAATGGTGGCCGGAATTGGTTTCTGGCTGCCATGTCTCATGTAAAAAGACCATGGTAGAATCAACATATGATTCTTTTAAGAGACCGATTCCCAGCATTTTGGGTGTAGATAATCTGTGGTCTGTGTGTTGCATCCTGCATTTTATTCAAAAAGTCGGGTCAGCATTTTGTGCATAACAGTTTTTAGGATTTTATTGGATTCTAATACTGCAATCTTGATTATTTTAGAGCTTGAGTTGAAGATATGAAAGAAGCTCTAGGTTTATATAGAAAGAGAGGACTCTTTCTTCTATTGTGTTCAAATAAGTACGTACTTAAATGAAAATTAAACCCCCTGTTTGGTGATTAAAATCAGCTTTTTAGGAAATTTTGATAAAATTTGATGAAATATTATTGATTGCATGAAGTATGTAATTAAAATTAATTGTTGATTTTGAATTAGAATTAGAATTAGAAGAAAATTTAGATTTTAATTCCTATAAAAAGTGGGCTAAATGGTAATTATGAATGTGTGGTTACTATTTTCTAGTTTAACTAATAAAATACCTCTCCATCTTAAATTATCAAAAGCATCAAAAGTAATATTTCAACCATTCATGTTTTGATAAAAATAATATGTATTTATTTTCTTATTTAGATACCCTCCCTTCGTTTTATTTATATAAGTTGAGGTTTATTATTTTCTTGTTTTAATTATATAGTCATATTTCTTTATTAAGAATGTTTTATTTTGTTTGTTTACCAATTTTTTCACTTAATTTTGAAATTGTAAAATATAAAGATGCATACTTCTTGAAAATTAAATTATTGAATTTTTTTACTACTTTCAACAATAATTTATTACTAGTTGTTGATAATTAAATAAGGGTAAATTAAGAAAGTTTTTGACAAAAAGTATTTTTGTAAATGATATTAAATAAGATTTTTTAATTCGTATGAAAAACAAAATTAACCTGTATAAATAAGTCGGATGGAGTAGAAATAATAAAGTTATTACATAGTTTGAAATAAAAATCAAATTATATAAGGAGTTAATGATTTTATCTCTATTGCAATGGAACATATAATAATTCAATAAATATTAAATAAATTTACGAGAAACTTAAATTATTTAATTTTAAGGAATTTATCTCTAGTCCGATAAAATAATAGATAGGCAATGAATCTATCTCAATTTTAATCCTGACGTAGTCATGGTCAAATTTATTTTTTAATTATATATTTTATTGAATTTACAACTTATTTTATAAATCAAATATTTTATGAAAAATGAGTTTATAATTTCAAAAAACTTTTAATTTTTCTATAAATTTTGTTTACGTTCCGGCTCGACTGGTTCCGTTTCTGCTGATCTCTAAACCGTCTGTCAACTGCTAACTCTGGGATATTTAAATTAATTTTTAGTTCTCCAATCGTAAATTATGGCTACTGATGCCAAGTCCCCTTCGACACCCACCCCTGAACCCTCCGCCGGAAACCTAATCGCCGACGCCCCTACGCCCACTATCACCATTGACCTTCCGCCACCTTCCGATTCCAAAGCCAACCCCGGCTCCGCCACCACCACCACCACCGCCACTCTCACCCCCACCCCCACCACCGCTACCCCCACCTCCGCCGCCGCGGCTACCGTTACCGTGCGTACTCATCCCGAACCACCCTCCTCTGATTCTGACATCATCCACATCCCCAGCTATTCTCGTATGCTTACACGTCTATATTTTATTTGCTGTGTGGATAACTTAAATACTTTTTTTTTTTTTTGTTAATTATCTGGTTTTCTCTATAGGGTGGTTTTCGTGGAACAGCGTTCACGAATGCGAGGTTAGATTTGTTCCGGAGTTCTTCGATGGAAGGTATCCCTCTAAGAACCCTAGGGTTTACAAGTATTACAGGAATGCCATCATTAGGCGATTTCGAGAAAACCCCAGCAAGAAAATTACCTTCACTGAGGTCAGGAAGACCATTGTTGGTGACGTGGGGTCTATTCGGAGAATATTCGATTTCTTGGAAGCTTGGGGTTTGATCAATTACACCGGTTCTTCAAAGCCACAGTTGAAGTGGGAAGAGAAGGAGAGCAAATCAGCAACAGCCACATTGCAGGGAGGTGATGCTGCCGGTGGCAGCGGCACCAATGTTACAGTTTCCAAGTCTAAGCCCTGCAGTAACTGCAAGGGTGTTTGCAGCTTTGCTTGCTTTGCCTCTGATAAGGTACTTAGTGCATGTTTAGCACCCTGTTTTAGTGTTATATCGTCCATGGATGTTCCATGCTATTAATAAGATAGCTTTGTGTATTAGATAGGAGTTCTTATAATTTAGCTTCTACTACTCGTCATTGGTTATCCTTGATGCTTATTGTTTGTGTAACGTATCTATATTTCTTTTAGCAATTCAAACATTAAGTCTTTAAATGCTAGAATTCTGTATTCCGCAATATATCATTTTAATGCTTCTTTGCATCTCTCAAAGTTATTTGCTTTACTCGGTAGTCAACATCATTTTAACTTATTAATATTTGAGAGCAGAAAATTGAGGTTAACTGCTGAATTTTATATTACGGTTTTTAATCATTGTGCAGCGAGATGTGACACTTTGTGCAAGGTGCTATGTGCGGGGTAACTATAGGGATTCTTCGGAATTTAAGAGGGTTGAGATCAGTGAAGAGGCAAAGACAGATTGGACAGATAAAGAGACTTTGCAACTTCTTGAAGCTATTATGCATTATGGTGATGACTGGAAGAAAGTCGCAGAGCATGTTGGCGGTAGAAGTGAGAGAGAATGTGTAGCTCACTTTGTAAATTTGCCATTTGGCGAACAGTTTGATGGGCCTCCAGAATCTGCTGAGCTGGATTCTGCATTAAGTTCACAAAATCTTTCAAGACCAACAAAAAGGACGTGTATCTCACCCCTGAATGATTCAAGTAACCCAATTATGGCTCAGGTAACAACTCCCTGTTTATTGGTTTGAAGAACGAATTCTTATAATTTTAGACTAGCTAGTGCTAAAACAAACGTAACACAAGGTTTATTGATGTTGTCCTCCTGTGCCGCTTTCGAGCTCTCCGGGCTTAGTAAGGCATTAGGGGTTATTAACTGCCCAAAACGTATGTCATTAGGAGATAAATAACATGGCTATGTCTTCTGGGCAATTTAATGCTAAGGGTGCAGTTTGAGGTATATAACAATTTCAGTAAAATCAGGTTACTGTCGTATCTACGATTTTTTTTTTTTTTTGTTATTTTTTTTTTCGTTCTAAGATAGTTAAGTGAACATGTATTTTTCCTATATTCCTTGTTGTTTCTTTTTCTTTTTTCGCGTTCTAAAATGGTTAAGTGAACATGTATTTTTTTCCTATATTCCTTGTCCTAGCACAAAAATGTTGGACTTGAGCCAGTCAAATAAAGGTCATTATTATCTGTTTTGGTTATCTACAACTGTATTTTTTTAAATTTTTTTTTCTATTATTGATGGTTTTGCCTTTGCTTTTTATGTTGGTGATATTTCATCAGGCTTATTTTCTCTCCACTTTGGTTGGAGTAGATGTTGCAGAAGTAGCAGCACGTGCTGCTTTAGCTGCTGCTTCTGCTCTTGGTGATGGAAAACTTAAAGAGTGCTTGAAACTATCCTCTGGTGCTGCCAAACAGCAAGGTATGAGCTATTTCTATTGTGAGTTATATGGATTAGACAGGAAATCTAGTAGTTATGCTCTACTATAACGGTAAAAATTCAAGTCCTTGAGCTCTGTTGGAATTTGCATTGGTTGGTTTTCTTTAAGATTTCACTAGATGATCTAATAGCATTATTTTACGTGTTTCAAAATGAGGGCAAAGAAAAGGACAGCTAATCTATTGGACCTCCTTACTTATCTGTTCTAATGGATCAGACAGCGAATTTTAATTCCTCTGAAAAATGTGTCCGTAGTGTCTGTTTACAGCTTAATGTTCCCTCTTCTTGGAAACTTTGTATTGGTCCTTGTATAATTACACGAATGAGTGGATCCTTTGTATTAAACTACTATCTAGGCAAGAGGGGGGAAAATAAAAATTGCGATCAACGATGCACAGTGCATGTGCTGCTAAGAGTAAATGTTTTTAAATAAAAATTTAATTATTAAATTTCTAAATAATGAAAAACGACTCATTAATGCAACATCATTGAGCAAAATGAAATGCTTATTTTCTATGAAAAATAAAAGTGAATATTATGTAGAGATTTCAATTCAAATAATGAACCCAATTGTGAATAAAATTACCAAAATTTATGTAACTTTTAAGTGCACTTTGAAAGTTACAATAATTTGAGATCTGCAACGATTAAGTACTTAAATGGGAAAAATAGATATGTGTCTCTTTATCAAAATGGGAAAGTTATCCAAGTTTGGTGATCAACTCCCCTTCATCTGATTTGTGTTTTTAAATTTACCCCATACACGTCTTTAAATTGGTGAGAATTTTGTAAATGAGAGACCTAGTTAAACACCTTAGAACACCCGTTCCAACTCCCTCCCTCTCTCCCTCCCTCCCTCTCTAAATAGTAGTATTCTAAAAGGCTGCCTAGGCTCGAGGCTCAAAGAAGACACCCCATCTCGTGCCTAGGCGGGAAAACAGACTGTCAAAGTAATTTGCAAGTGGTATTTTCTTGTTTACAAATTAGTTCAACAAAACGCTTAATCATCGTTAAAACTTAAAAATGAAGCAAGTCCAAACAAAAGTCCACTGTAGCCAAAACCTAGCTTACAGACATAGGTGTCTCCGTTCATCAAATTGATTTGGAGTATTTGAAAATTATATTTTTGTTGGAAACTTGGAAAAATATGTTTGAAGTCCCTAGTCATTTTCAGCGTATGTATTATTTTATATATTTATAATTAAAATAATAGGGAAATAGAAAAAAAACTTATTACATCTAGGCTTTCCCTAGGCTCATAAGGCTTGAGGCACGATCTCCACGTTTTACGCCTTTTAGAACCTTACTAAATAGTAGTCAGTCTGATCCTCAACTTTCAATGCAGAATTTGATATTGCATCTAACAGTGACGACCCAAATTCAGTGGAAGAAGCTCTTGCTGAAGCAAGATTGCAGCTTGAGAAGGAAGACGAGGAGCTAGAGAAGGCAATATCTGGCATTGCTGTTCAGGTACACAGCACTCCTAGCGTTAGAGATTTTTGCTGTTTGACAATAATTCCTAGCATTTTTCTCATTATTTTGTGGTAATTTAAATTTTGCAGACAAAAGAGTTTGAAGACAACATTATTCAGTTTGAGGAATTTGATTTGCAAATGGAGAGGAAACGGCAACAACTGCAGCAGTTACAGAACCTTCTTTTTGTTGATCAAATCACTCTTTCATTTCATAAAACACCCGTCCCACCAAAAGCCGGAGAAAGTGTAGGAGATGGTGTTAAAGCAGATTGATAATCAACTGCTCGAGCTTCAGTATTCATCTGAGAAGCTCAGGCTCTTTCAAACCTCGGACAAGAACGAGAATTGAGCTGAAGTCCCCACTTAATGAGACGCCCCTGTCCCGTTACTGGCAAAATTTATAGGAATGCTAATGCCTCGTACGGCATAATTTAACTCCGGTTTGGAATTTGTATTAATGTATGCAATCCCTTCTCTAATTAATGAACGATATTTTAATTTTAATTTCTTATAATTTATGGCTTCACTTGAATTTGAATAGAATTCACAAGATTCTACCATAAATTTATAGAAATCAATGGAACTGAAATATTAAAACTAACTTATTTATTCAAACTTATTTAGTTTTTATGAATATAATGGTTTTTTTTTTATGTTGGAAATTACAAGAAGTTATTTAGCATGCATTCTGTCTCATTATGGCCAAACAGACAAACGTTTATTTTAAATTGATTTTATTTATTTATTTATTTTTGGAATTTGGGGTTCATGATGGGATTATTGTAAGATTTGTATCTTTTTGTAGGATTTAAATAAAGGAGATAGTTACTTTTGCTTCTCAATTTGAAATTATTATAACAAAATTGAAATTATTATACCTTGTGCCCACTTTGATGTAGTATGAGAATTTTACTTACGGCTCTTTTCAAATGTGAGAGCCATAAGATTCTCTCGAAGTGGATAAGATAAGATATTCCACTTTCAACATGAGAACATTTCTGATTATTGAGTGAGATGATTGAAATTATAATTTTTGGAATAATATTTTTTTATTTGAAGAATGTGTGGGAAAAATAAAAATGAAAAGTTTTTGATTTACGTATAATTGCTTGACGTTATAAATTTGGTTTTAGAAATAACATTATTATATAAAAAATATAAATATAATTATTTTATTTTAATGGAGTTCGTAATATGTATTTGTGGTCTTTTTATTTTGATTCATTTATTGTGTATGAATTGAACATAAAATTTTCAAAAAAGAAATAAAACAAGTTACAAATCTTTGATAGCCTAAAAAGTCAAGCTGAAATGCCTAAAGAGCTTAGTATTTATAAAATCTATGTGACTTAATTCACTAAAATTTATGGGTGGATATTTTAATCAAAATCAAATGACTTCATTTACGAAATACCCGAATTTTAATAGATTGCTATGATTCTTGAAATACTAGGACTGAAACCCATATAGAAGCGAATTTTCAATTTTATTCTTTTCACTTTCACATATTGTGTAAATTGTCTGATGAGTTCACTAATAACAGGGACTTCTTTAATATTGGAAAGGAAACTTTACGAAATTAATGGGGACTCAATATATAATTTTCTCTTTCCTTACATTTTGGTTTAAAAATGTAACATGTTGAATAAACTAATGCAAAAAAATTGTTTACTAAATTTTTGGCTGCTTATGATTTTTTTAAAAAAAAAAAAAAAAAGTTACGATAGAATCGAATCAAATAAAAACCGACAATTCCGATTCACATTTCTAAAAAAAATACATAGAACCGCGTGATTCCATTTACAAAATACTCAAAGTTTAATGAATGTTTCTAGTTCTTAAAATAGGTAGGCGTCAGTTGTTAAATCTATTAACATTCCGCATTTGTTTAGTACAACTTACTTGAAAATGTATTTTTTACTCATTTTTAACCACACATTATTATAATAAAATAATCTACACATTGGCCCATAGTCTTTTCTTATTTTTTTAACCACACATCTCTAATAAATAAAAAAAAAATCAAAATTCCTTCAAATAATCTCTTTCAACTAAACTCAAAATCCTTAAAAACCCACGAGTTATAGAAGACATAAATTTATAATGATCCATTATAGCATCTCTAATGCATTTTATGAATTTTATTTTGGTGACAAGAAGGTTGAAAGTCTTGGTATCGACATGATATTGATATCTAATAAATATTAAATAGACACTCAAGTCCAAAATTAGACTCCAATGCATTTTATTGATTGTCATCTAGGTGGTTGTCATTTTCTTAAAATGAAAAGAAAATCACTTTTGAATTAGGACATAAAATATAAATCCAAATTTTTAAAATTTTTTTTTTGCTAAGTCACTCAGTTTAACAGAATTGTTGAATCTAGATAGAGCTCTAAATACTGTCTATTTTTTGTATCATGTCGATTGACGTAATTGATATCCTCTTGAACTGAAAATTACTTTTTAAACACTATTTAATTTTGCTTATATGATACAAATTTTTAAGCAATTCATGATTGCATTTAGGATGTTCTTAGATCATTTCCAATGCAACAAGCAAAACGGGGATGGAGAGGAGAGCATCTTCAACGATTAGATTGTATTAATTGTATGCCGCATATATGAGAGAAGTGATGAAAGGAATGAGTGAAAAATAAATCATAAAATTTAAGAATGTCCAACATACCCTCTAATAGAGATATATTATAAAAAATCTAAGTTGGTGAATTATATTGATTTTTAAAATTTATTAATGGTCCGTTTGATTGCAAATGTGAAAATTTGGTGGAAAGAAAATGAATTCTAGGGAATTGAATTACCTAGAAATTGTTTGACTGAGAATTGTAATTAATTGTGTTTGATTGGTATAATTTTCCACCTGAAAAATGTTGAAAGTTTGGTGTCCGTTTGACTTTATTTTTTTATGATAATTGTTAATGAAAGTGATAATTTTTTCTGCCATTGGGTCTACAATTTGTTCCAATTACCAAAAAAAAAAAAAAAAAAAAAATAATACCTAATATCATTTGTTTGGCTTTGTTTTGCAT